>OX393552.1:66138701-66409225 GCA_947650365.1 Chamaelirium japonicum
GTATCCATTCTAATTCATTCGCTCGATCCATTCTAATTCATTTGTACGATCCATTCTAACTCATTCGTACGATCCATTCTTATTCTTTCGCACGAATGTATCCATTCTAATTCATTCGTACGATTCATTCTAATTCATTCACACGAACCATTCTAATTCATTCGTACGATCAATTCTAATTCATTTGTATGATCCATTCTAAATCATTCGCACGAATGTATATATTCTAATTCATTCGTACATTCTTTTTTTTTTTTTTTCTCAAAGCTATGGGATTATATTTGGTACCCCGCCTAAGAAAGTAAGCTCAACACATTATATCTCTAGCCTTTTATAGAACAAGGCAAACAAAGTGCGAAAAGGAAAACCAGATACAACAATACAATCTACTCTTAGCCCATAGTGTATCTGAAAATCTGGCAATCAAATATCTTCTAAGCTGTAGTCAAATCTTCAGGAAGTCTTGAATTGCAAGTATTTAGAACTCTGTTATAACTTCGACCCATTTTATCGGCTCCAATGGTAATATGAAGGTTTTCCCTGAAGTTTTGAGGGTAACACTTGATAATTGGAGATGTATGGAATCCCATTTTTGACAATATATCTGCTGGCTGGTTTCCTTCTCTCCAGATATGTGAGAGTTTGAATTGATCAATCTTGTGGATTAGCATTCTGATTTTTGAAATATGATGAGCAGCTGACCATGGGGTAGAGGAATTACCATTGATACAATTAACAGCTTGGAGGGAATCAGACTCAATCCAAACTTTATTTATCTTCATATTAGAGGCAAAAGACAATCCAACTTCAATAGCTTCCAGCTCAATATTTAGAATGTCAGAGTATTTAGACGTACCATAATATCCAAAGTTAGCATCACCTTCACTGTTCCTGAAAATGCCTCCAATTGAAGCATTGCCTTGGTTCAAATCCTGATTGCTTGTTGAAAGAATAAAGTATACTTTTCAATTCATTGGCAGAAAGTATATTCGCATTACTGAAAAGAAGCAAATCATCTGCATAGGCCAAATGAGATACAGGGAAGCTACCAAGGCTTGGAATTGAGATCCTCTTGCTAGCCTCAGCATCTAAAATGAGACAAGAAAGGATATTCATTGCAATAGTAAAAAGATAGGGGGAAAGTGGGTCTCCCTGTCTAATTCCTCTTTACGCCTTGAAAAAAACTGTTGCTGCTCCATTAATGAGTATAGAAAATTTTACTGAAGTAATACAGGAGGCAATCCAAGAGATCCATTTCCTGGGGAAGGCCATGGCTTTTAGACATTGAAGGATGAAAGAGTGGCTAACAGTGTCAAAGGCTTTCTTCAAATCAACTTTAATACACATGCGGGGGGGCCCAATCTGTGTATGATAATTATTGAGCAATTCATGGGCCATCATTACTGCATCTTGGATAAGCCTACCATTTAAGAAGGCTAATTGATACTCTGATATAAGAGGAGGAAGCACAATCTTCATACGATTAGCAAGGATAGAAGAAATGATTTTGTAAGAGAAATTGCATAGTGAAATAGGTCTGCAGCTAGCAAAACTAGAAATACGATCCTCTTTAGGAATTAGAGCAATCAATGTGTGGTTAAGCATAGAGATCTTGTCTTGATGATCATAAAACCATCGGACCATAGCAATAATATCTGTCTTGATAATCTCCCAATTTTTAACATAAAAAGAATCAGAAAATCCATCAGCTCCAGGTGCCTTATTTGTAGAGGAATCATGAATTGCATTGTAAATTTCTTCATCAGAAAAAGGTAAACAAAGCCAACTTGATTGGGCCTCTGTCAATTGCTTGATATTAACGCAGCTCATATTCTCAGTAGGACTGTGCTTGAATAGATTGGAAAAAAATTTAATACCTTCATCTTTGATATTATCTGGTTCTTCAAGAATATTCCCCGAGGAAGAAAGAATAGAGACAATCTTGGTCCTAGATCTTCTGTTATTAATAGAAGCATGATAAAATTTTGTGTTAGAATCACCCTCAGACAACAATTGGATTCTAGACTTAATTCTGAGTAAATCTGTATGTATAGCCCTCTCTTTCTTTAGCTGAATCAAAGCATTTCTCTCTTCCAAAGCTAGATTAACATCCAAAGGATTGAGGCTGATTTTTTCTTGAATTATTTCTAAATTTTTTTCTGCTACCTCACATCTGAGCTGAGTGTGCCCAAATCTAGATTTATTCCAAGCCTTCAATCTGATTTTGAGCCTTTTCAATTTAGTACAGATTTGCATAAAGGGGTCTCCCTCACCAGGCAGCTTCCAAGACTCTGCAATAATATAATGGTAATCCTCATGAGTTTCCCAAATTTGAAGGTATCTGAAAGGAGGGGATCCAAAGGACCAAGAGGGGTTCATGTTTACCACCATTGGAGAGTGGTCAGAATCACCTTGTGTAAAAAACTTAGTAATACAATTTGGAAATCCAAAGAGCCAATGATGATTAACGAGAGTCCTATCTAGTTTAGCTGCAATTTTGGTGGCCACTGCTCTATTTGTCCAAGTAATATGTATCCCATGAGATTCCATGTCTTCAAGCTCACAGGTGTCAAGTATATCATTGAATTCTTTGAGAATAGAAGAAGGAACAATATTACCACCTATTTTCTCATTTGCTGCCTTGATGACATTGAAGTCACCTGCAACTAACCAAGGCCCTATAACCATCTTAGTAATAGAGAGCATAGAGGACCACAATCCTCTTCTGTCAGTCACTGTGTTATGCCCATAAACGACAGAGAAAAGGAACAATTTATTCCTTGGAATCCATCGAACTATACAATGGATAATTTGGTCAGACTCCAAAAGTTTCTGCACTTCAAAATTACTTGGATCCCACAGAATTATAATTCTGCCAGCCCTATGGGACGAGTAATTTGATATTGAGTCCCAATGAGGGTTAATAGAGTGATTGATTCTAGTAAAATTACCCTCTTTAACCTTGGTTTCAACCAATCCAAATAGGCCAATGTTATGTTTAGCTGAGAGCTTTTTAACATCTTGACATCTATCCACGCTATTGAGACCCCTGGTTTTCCAAACACAAATATTCAATGGGAGAAAGATGGGGCAGAAGAAGTGCTCAGATCAAAAGTTGCATATTTAATATCAATTCTGTCATCTTCACCATCAGACTCTAGCAGTGGTCCCGAAACTAAATCTGGCTCAAAATTTGGAGGATGACCTTTATTTTGAATTTCATTCAACACAGCAATTCTAGATGCTTTTCTATAAGCTTGAATAATAGAGGGGGGACCTGCTGTATGAACAGATTTCATAGCTTGGAGGTACTCATAATTTGCATTGAATCTAGCCAAACTTTCTTCCGTATTGCTTTCATATTCTATTTTCTCATTTTGATAGTTCAACATAACAAGTTCCTCATTGCTACCCATATTTGAATTGTTATACTGATAGTTCAACATAACAAGTTCCTCATTCGTACGATCCATTCTAATTCATTCGCACGATCCATTCTAATTCATTCATACGATCCATTCTAATTCATTCGTACGATCCATTCTAATTCATTCGCACGAATGTATCCATTCTAATTCATTCGTAAGATCCATTCTAATTCATTCGTACGATCCATTCTAATTCATTCGCATGAATATAACCATTATAATTAATTCGTACGATCCATTCTAATTCATTCGCACGATCCATTCTAATTCATTCATACGATCTATTCTAATTCATTCATACGATCAATTCTAATTTATTCGTATGATCAATTCTAATTTATTCATACGATCCAATCTAATTCATTCGCACGATCCATTCTAATTCATTCACACGAATGTATCCTTTCGAATTCATTAGTACGATCCATTCCAATTCATTCACACGATCTATTCTAATTCATTCGTATGATCCATTCTAATTCATTCGTACGATCCATTCAAATTCATTCGCACGAATGTATCCATTCTAATTCATTCATACGATCCATTCTAATTCATTCACACGATCTATTCTAATTCATTCGTACGATCCATTCTAATTCATTCGTACAATCCATTCTAATTCATTCACATGAATGTAACCATTCTAATTCATTCGTACGATCCATTCTAATTCATTCGCACGATCCATTCTAATTCATTCGTACGATCCATTCTAATTCATTCATACGATCCATTCTAACTCATTCGTACGGTCCATTCTAATTCATTCGCACGAATGTATCCATTCTAATTCATTCGTACGATCCATTCTAATTCATTCGCATGATCCATTCAAATTCATTCGTACGATCCATTATAATTCATTCGTACGATCCATTCAAATTTATTCGCATGAATGTATCCATTCGAATTTATTAGTACGATCCATTCCAATTCATTCACACGATCCATTCTAATTCATTCGTACGATCCATTCTAATTCATTCGTACGATCCATTCTAATTCATTCGCACGAATGTATCCATTCTAATTCATTCGTACGATCCATTCTAATTCATTCACACGATCCATTCTAATTCATTCTTACGATCCATTCTAATTCATTCGAACGATCCATTCTAATTCATTCGCACGAATGTATCCATTCTAATTCATTCGTACAATCTATTCTAATTCATTTGTACGATCCATTCTAATTCATTCTTACGATCCATTCTAATTCATTCGTACAATCCATTCTAATTCATTCACACAAATGTAACCATTCTAATTCATTCGCACGATCCATTCTTATTCATTAGTACGATCCATTCATATTTATTCATACGATCCATTCCAATTCATTCGTACGATCCATTCAAATTCTTCCGTACGATCCATTCTAATTCATTCGCAAGAATGTATCCATTCTAATTCATTCGTAGGATTCATTCTAATTCATTCGCACGATCTATTCTAATTCATTCATACGATCCAATATAATTTATTCCTACGATCCATTCTAATTCATTCGCACGAATGTATCCATTCTAATTCATTTGTATGATCCATTCTAACTCATTCACACGAACCATTCTAATTCATTCGTACGATCCATTCTAATTCATTCGTACGATCCATTCTAATTCATTCGCACGAATGTATCCATTCTAATTCATTCGTATGATCCATTCTAATTCATTCACACGATTCATTCTAATTCATTCGTACGATCCATTCTAATTCATTCGTACGATCCATTCTAATTCATTCGTTTGATTGATTCTAATTCATTCTCACAAATATATCCACTCTAATTCATTCGTACGATCCGTTCTAATTCATTCGCATGATCCATTCTAATCCATTCGTACGATCCATTCTAATTCATTCGTACGATCCATGCTAATTCATTCGCATGAATGTATCCATTCTAATTCATTCGTACGATCCATTCTAGTTCATTCGCACGATCCATTCGAATTCATTAGTTCGATACATTCCAATTCATTCACAAGATCCATTCTAATTCATTCATACGATCCATTCTAATTCATTCGTACGATCCATTCTAATTCATTCGCACGAATGTATCCATTCTAATTCATTCGTACGATCCATTCTAATTCATTCGCACGATCCATTCTAATTCATTCGTACGATCAATTCTAATTCATTCGTACGATCCATTCTAATTCATTAGCATGAATGTATCCATTCTAATTCATTCGTACGATCCATTCTAATTCATTCGCACGATCCATTCTAATTCATTCGTACGATCCATTCTAATTCATTCGTACGATCCATTCTAATTCATTCGCACGATTGTAACCATTCTAATTCATTCGTACAATCCATTCTAATTCATTCGCATGATCTATTCTAATTCATTCTTACGATCCATTCTAATTCATTCCTATGATCCATTCTAATTCATTCGTACGATACATTCAAAATCATTCGTATGATCCCTTCCAATTCATTCGCACGAATGTATCCATTCTAATTCATTCATACGATCCACTCTAATTAATTCGCACGATCCATTCTAATTCATTCGTGTGATCCATTCTAATTCATTCGTACGATCCATTATAATTCATTCGCACGAATGTATCCATTCTATTTCATTCGTACGATCCATTCTATTTCATTCGCACGAACCTTTCTAATTCATTCGTATGATCCATTCTAATTCATTCGTACGATCCATTCTAATTCATTCACACGAATGTATCTATTCAAATTCATTCGTACGATCCATTCTAATTTATTCGCACGATCCATTCTAATTCATTCGTACGAACCATTCTAATTCATTCATACGATCCATTGTAATTCTTTCGCATGAATGTATCCATTCTAATTCATTCGTACAATCCATTAAAAGTCAGCCGCACGATCCATTCTAATTCATTCGTACGATCCATTCTAATTCATTCGCATGAATGTATCCATTCTATTTCATTCGCACGATCCATTCTAATTCATTTGTATGATCCATTCTAACTCATTCGTACGATCCATTCTTATTCATTCGCACGAACGTATCCATTCTAATTCATTCCTACGATCCATTCTAATTCATTCACACGATCCATTCTAAATCATTCGTACTATCAATTCTAATTCATTCGTACGATCCATTCTAATTCATTCACAAGAATGTATCCATTCTAATTCATTCGTACGATCCATTCTAATTCATTCGCACAATCCATTCTAATTCATTCGTACGATCCATTCTAATTCAAGCGCACGAATGTATCCATTCTAATTCATTCGTACGATCCAGTCTAATTCATTCGTACGATCCATTCGAATTCATTCACACGAATGTATCCATTCTAATTCATTCGTACGATCCATTCTAATTCATTCGTACGATCCATTCTAATTCATTCATACGAATTTATCCATTCTATATCATTCGTACAATCCATTCTAATTCATTCGTACGATCCATTCTAATTCATTTGTACGATCCATTATAATTCATTCGCATGAATGTTACCATTCTAATTCATTTGTACGATCCATTCTAATTCATTTGGACGAATGTATCCATTCTAATTCATTCGTATGATCCATTCTAATTCATTCGCACGATCTATTCTAATTCATTCGTACGATCCATTCTAACTCATTCGTATGATCCATTCTAATTCATTCGTTCGATCCATTCTAATTCATTTGCACGAATGTATCAATTCTAATTCATTCATACGATCCATTCTAATTCATTTGCATGATCCATTCTAATTCATTCGTACGATACATTCTAATTCATTTGTACGATCCATTCTAATTCAATCGTACGATCCATTCAAATTCATTCGCACGAATGTATCTATTAAAATTCATTAGTACGATCCATTCCAATTCATTCACACGATCCATTCTAATTCATTCGTACGATCCATTCTAATTCATTCGTACGATCCCTTCTAATTCATTCGCACGATCCATTCTAATTCATTCGTACTATCCATTCTAATTCGTTCGTATGATCCATTCTAATTCATTTGCACGATCCATTCAAATTCATTCGTACAATCCATTCTAATTCATTTGTATGATCCATTCTAATTCATTCGCACGAATGTAACCATTCTAATTTATTCGTACGATCCATTCTAATTCAATCGGATAATCCATTCTAATTCATTCGTACGATCCATTCTAATTCATTCATACAATCCCTTCTAATTCATTCGTAATATCCATTCTAATTCATTCGCACGAATGTATCCATTCTAATTTATTCGTACGATCCATTCTATATCATTCGCACGATCCATTCTAATTCATTCGTACTATCCATTCTAATTCATTCGAACGAATGTATCCATTCTAATTCATTAGTACGATCCATTCTAATTCATTCGCACGAATGTATCCATTTTAATTCATTTGTACGATCCATTCTAATTCATTCGCACGATCCATTCTAATTCATTCGTACGATCCATTCTAATTCTTTCGCATGAATGTATCCATTCTAATTCATTCTTACAATCCATTAAAATTCATTCGCACGATCCATTCTAATTCATTCGTACGTTCCATTCTAATTCATTCGTACAATCCTTTCTAATTCATTCATACAATCCATTCTAATTCATTTGCATGAATGTATCCATTCTAATTCATTCGCACGATCCATTCTAATTAATTCGTACGATCCATTCTAACACATTCGTGCGATACATTATAATTCATTCGCACGAATGTATCCATTCTAATTCATTCGTATGATCCATTCTAATTCATTCACACGATCCATTCTAATTCACTCACACGATCCATTCAAATTCATTCGTACTATTAATTCTAACACATTCGTACGATCCATTCTAATTCATTCGCACGATCCATTCTAATTCATTCATACGATCCATTCTAATTCATTCACACGATCCATTCTAATTCATTATGACTATTAATTCTAATTTATTCGTACAATCCATTCTAATTCATTCGCACGATCCATTCTAATTCGTTCGTACGATCCATTCTAATTCATTCCTACGATCCATTCTGATTCATTCGTCTGATCCATTCAAATTTATTCGTATGATCGATTCTAATTCATTCTCACAAATGTATATATTCTAATTCATTCGTACGATCCATTCTAATTCAATCGCACGATCCATTCTAATTCATTCCTACAATCTATTCTAATTCATTCGTACGATCCATTCTAATTCATTCGCACAAATGTATCCATTCTAATTCATTCGTACGATCCATTCTAATTCATTCGCACGATCCATTCGAATTCATTAGTACGATCCATTCTAATTCATTCATACGATCCATTCTAATTCATTCGTACGATCCATTCTAATTCATTCGGATGAATGTATCCATTCTAATTCATTCGTACGATCCATTCTAATTCATTCGCACGATCCATTCTAATTCATTCGTACTATTAATTCCAATTCATTCGTATGATCCATTCTAATTCATTCGCACGAATGTATCCATTCTAATTCATTCGCACGATCCATTCTAATTCATTCATAAGATCCATTCTAATTCATTCGTACAATCCATTCTAATTCATTCGCACGAATATAACCATTCTAATTCATTCGTACGATCCATTCTAATTCTCTCGCACGATTCTTTCAAATTCATTCGTACGATCCATTCTAATTCATTCGTACGATCCATTCAAATTCATTTGTACGATCCATTCAAATTCATTCGCACGAATGTATCAATTCTAATTCATTCGTATGATCCATTCTAATTCATTCGCACGATCCATTCTAATTCATTCATACGATCCATTCTAATTCATTCGCACGAATGTATCCATTCGAATTCATTCGTACGATCCATTCTGATTCATTCGCACGATCCATTCAAATTCATTCGTACGATCCATTCTAATTCATTCATACGATCCATTCTAATTCTTTCGCCTGAATGTATCCATTCTAATTCATTCGTACAATCTATTAAAATACATTCGCATGATCCATTCTAATTCATTCATACGATCCATTCTATTTCATTCGTACGATCCATTCTAAATCATTCATATGAATGTTTCCGTCCTAATTTATTCGCGCGATCCATTCTAATTCATTCGTACGATCTATTCTATCTCATTCGTACGATCCATTCTTATTCATTCGCCCGAATGTATCCTTTCTAATTCATTAGTACGATCCATTCTAATTCATTCACACGATCCATTCTAATTCATCCGTACTATCAATTCTAATTCATTCGTAAGATCCATTCTAATTAATTCGCACGAATGTATCCATTCTAATTCTTTCATACGATCCATTCTAATTTATTCGCACGATCCATTCTAATTCATTCGTTCGATCCATTCTAATTCATTTGTACGATCCATTCTAATTCATTCGCACGAATGTATCCATTCTAATTCATTCGTACGATCCATTTTAATTCTTTTGCATGAATGCATCCATTCTAATTCATTCGTACGATCCATTCTAATTCATTCGCACGATCCATTCTAATTCATTCATACGATCCATTCTAATTCATTCGCACAAATGTAACCATTCTAATTCATTTGTACGATCCATTCTAATTCATTCGTACGATCCGTTCTAATTCATTCGCTAGAATGTATGCATTCTAATTCATTTGTACGATCCATTCTAATTCATTCGCATGATCAATTCTAATTTATTCGTACAATCCTTTCTAATTCATTAGTACGATCCATTCTAATTCATTCGTACGATCTATTCTGATTCATTCGCACGAATGTATCCATTCTAATTCAGTCGTACGATCCATTCTAATATTATTCACACGATCCATTCTAATTTATTTGCACGTATGTATCCATTCTAATTCATTCATACGATACATTCTAATTCATTCGTACAATTCATTCTAATTCATTCGCATGAATGTATCCATCCTAACTCATTCGTACGATCCATTCTAATTCATTCGCACGATCCATTCTAATTCAATCGTATGATCCATTCTAATTCATTCGTACGATCCATTTTACTTCATTTGCACGAATGTAACTATTCTAATTCATTTGTATGATCCATTCTAATTCATTCGTACGAACCATTCTAATTCATTCGTATGATCGATTCTAATTCATTCTCACAAATTTATCCATTCTAATTCATTCGTACGATCTATTCTAATTCATTCGCCTGATCCATTCTAATTCATTCGTATTATCCATTCTAATTCATTCGTACGATCCATTCTAATTCATTCACACGAATACATCCATTCTAATTCATTCGTACGATCCATTCTAATTCATTCGTACGATTCATTCTAATTCATTTGTATAATCCATTCTAATTCATTCACACGAATGTATCCATTCTAAATCATTCGTACGATCCATTCTAATTCATTCGTACGATCCATTCTAATTCATTCGTATGATCCATTCTAATTCATGCGTACGATCCATTCTAATTCATTCGCACGAATTTATCCATTCGAATTCATTCGTACGATCCATTCTAATTCATTCACACGATCCATTCTAATTCAGTCATACGATCTATTCTAATTTATTCGCGTGAATGTGTCCATTCTAATTCATTCGTACGATCCATTCTAATTCATTCGCATGATCCATTCTAATTCATTCCTACGATCCATTCTAATTCATTTGCACGATCCATTCTAATTTATTCCCACGAATGTATCCATTCTAATTCATTCGTACGATCCATTCTAATTCATTCGCACGATCCATTCTAATTCACCCGTACGATCTATTTTAATTCATTCGTACGATCCATTCTAATTCATTCGAAGGAATCTAACAATTCTAATTCATTCGTACGATCCATTCTAATTCATTTGCATGATCCATTCTAATTCATTTGTACGATCCATTCTAATTCATTCATACGATCCATTCTAATTCATTCGTACGATCGATTCAAATTCATTCGTACGATCTATTCTAATTCATTCGCACGAATGTATCCATTCTAATTCATTCGTACGATCTATTCTAACTCATTCACGCGATCCATTCTAATTCCTTCATACGATTCATTCTAATTCATTCGTATGATCCATTGTAATTGATTCGCACAAATGTATCCATTCTAATTCATTCGTATGATTCATTCTAATTCATTTGCACAAATGTATCCATTCTAATTCATTCGTACGATCCATTCTAATTCTTTCGCATGAACCATTCTAATTCATTCGTACGATCCATTCTAAATCATTCGCATGAATGTATCCATTCTAATTCATTCGTATGATCCATTTTAATTCATTCGCATGATCTATTCTAATTCTTTCGCACAAATGTATCCATTCTAATTCATTCATACAATCCATTTAAATTCATTCATACGATCCATTCTAATTCATTCGTACGATCCATTCTAATTCATTCGTACAATCCATTCTAATTCATTCGTATGATCCATTCTAATTCATTCGCACGAATTTATACATTCTAGTTCATTCGCACGATTCATTCTAATTAATTTGTTTGATCCATTCTAACTAATTCGTACGATCCATTCTAATTCATTCGCACAAATGTATCCATTCTAATTCATTCGTACAATCCATTATAATTTATTCACACGATCCATTCTAATTCATTCTTACGATCAATTCTAATTCATTCATACGATCCATTCTAATTCATTCGCATGAATGTATCTATTCTAATTCATTCGTACGATCCATTCTAATTCATTTGCATGATTTATTCTAATTCATTCGTACGATCCATTCTAATTCATTCGTACGATCCATTCTAATTCATTCGCACGAATGTATCCATTCTAATTCATTCGTACGATCCATTCGAATTCATTCGCACGATCCATTCTAATTCATTCATACGATCCACTCTAATTCATTCGCACGAATGTAACCATTCTAATTCATTCGTATGATCCATTCTAATTCATTCGCACGATCCATTCTAATTCATTCGTACGATCCATTCTAATTCATTCGTACGATCCATTCTAATTCGTTCCTATGATCAATTCTAATTCATTTGTAGGAATGTATCCATTCTAATTCATACGTACGATCCATTCTAATTCATTCGCACGATCCATTCTAATTCATTCGTACGATCCATTCTAATTCATTCGTACGATCCATTCTAATTCATTCGCACGAATGTATCCATTCTAATTCACTCGTACGATCCATTCTAATTCATTTGAACGATCCATTTAATTCATTCGTACGAACAATTCTAATGCATTTGCACGAATGTATCCATTCTAATTCATTCGTACGATCCATTCTGATTCATTCCCATGATCCATTCTAATTCATTCATAGGATCCATTCTAATTCATTCATATGATCCATTCTAATTCTTTCACAACGAATGTATCCATTCTAATTCATTCGTACGATTCATTCTAATTCATTCGCACGATCTGTGGGTGCAAATTTTGGTAAGAAGCCTTCAAACAGCGGGACCCACCGGCCCTGCCTGGTAGGGCCCCTGGAGACAACAGCGGGACCCACCGGCCCTGCCTGGTAGGGCCCCTGGAGACAACAGCGGGACCCACCGGCCCTGCCTAGTGGGCCCCTGGAGATAACAGCGGGACCCACCGGCCCTGCCTGGTGAGCCCCTGGAGACAACAGCAGGACCCACCGGCCCTGCCTGGTGAGCCCCTGGAGACAACAGTGGGACCCACCGGCCCTGCCTGGTGGACCCCCGAAGACAACAGCAGGACCCACCAGCCTTACCTGGAGGATCCCCAGATACGGCAGCAAAAACCGCCATTTACCCCGGAATTCCTCCCAGAGAGTCCTATAAATAGCAGAGCCTTTGAATGTAAAAGGATCCGAAAATTCTGATTTTCCACTCTGAGATCTGACTTTCAGAACCAGAGCTCTGGAATCTCTCAACTTTCCCTCTTCCATCTCCCTTTGATCTCTCTCCTTCGAAGAGATCAGATTGTCTTGAGTGAGACTCGGCCTGTCAAGATCACTTCGATACAAGTGTTAGTGAATTCGGGTTGCTCCCAATAGCACGGAGACGTAGGCTTCGGCTGAACTCCGAGATCATATCTCTCGTGTCAAATCTCTGATTGCATCTCTCTCTCTCTGTTCGCATTTTGTGAGCTCCAACTCCAATCGATAGATCGAGCAACGCTCTCTTCGACTTCAACTTCGATTGACTGGTGAGGCGAGGTCTTCGGGTCGGCACGAAGATTTTCCCCCACAGTTTGGCGCCGTCTGTGGGATCCCGAGCAAAAAGTCGAGCTCTCTCCACTACTACTTGATCGGTTGAGCATACAACCGATCTTGATAGCCAAACTTCCTCGCCCTCTCGGTTGATCACACAACTGATCGGACGTCGGCACTCTCGTTGCACCCTTCGTCCTCTGAATGGCGAGAACCAAACACCAGGGTCAACCAGAAAGAAGTAACACTCAACAACAAGCTCGTCCTGAGACTCGTTCAATGAGTCAAAGGCTCAATTTCGGACAGCCCCTTGCTGTCCCGGTCCCGGAGATGGGGGCTCGATCAGGGAGTGGGAGATCTGTCGATCGACCGATCCCTCATCCCGCACGACAGTCAATTGGGCAAACAGCCCCCGCTCTAGCTAAAGATCCTCCATCGACCTATCAAATTTCAGCGGTCGACTTCCAACTCCTCCAATTGGCGAAGCAAAACGCCACCCTCACCGCCGAGAGGGATGCTCTCAAGAGAGCAGCTTCCGAAGCTGGGATAGCTCTAACTATCCCCTCTACAAGTGAGAGGGTCGATCTTCCTCGACATTCAATCCACTCCGAACAACGGAGGTCAATGGGTACTGCTGCCCTCGAGAGGATTCGACGTGATCCAACTCCCTCTGCTACCCCCTGGAAGCAGAGTGTTTGGGACCGTCTCGATGATGAGTCTTCTCAATCTTCTTCTGGCCGCAACTGCGACAAGAGGGAACCTTCAAAACTCAACACACCAAGGAAGCACCAAATGAAAGGCGCTCATTCAAAGAGTAGAGTCTCTCCTTCCATTCCACCTCAACGTAGACTTGGATCGGACCTTCGACATCGACTTCAACCGGCAAATACTTCAATGCCAGAACGAGACCTTGCAATCTTGCCCCTTGACCCGCATCTAGGTCGGGGACATGGTCGTAGAGATGGGCATTCATCCGCCGGACCTCTCCATCGAAGTCTCTTCGAGACGACCTTTCCAAGGGGATGGAGAACTCCTATCCTCCCCAAATTCAACTGTATCAGAGGAGATCCAACTCTCCACATACTTGCCTTCAAGCAAGCCTTGACGCCGCACGAAGAAGAAAACAATGTACTCTGCCGCACCTTTGCGGGAAGTCTCGATGAGCCGTCGCTCGACTGGTATCACAATCTTCGAGCAGGGTCCATCACCCAGTTCGATGTTTTAGCTAAACTCTTCGTGCAGTATTATCAGCTCAATCTGAAGCCCGAGAAGAAGCTCGACTCTCTCTATCGGCTAAGAATGGGTGCTGACGAGACTCTCCGAAGTTTCACTAGGAGGTTTCGCAACGAGCATGCTGCCCTCTCTGGAAGACATTTGGATGATGAAGCCATCATGTTGGCTTTCCAGAATGCTCTCCGCTTCGATCTACACATCTACAACGACTTCATCCGCAATCCCCCTCCTTCTCTGGGTGCTATGTTCGATCGAATCCAGAGAGAGATCGAGGTCGAAGACGATCAAGTCGCTCGAAAAGGGCGAGAAACAAAACGAAGGCCTGCGGAGAGAGAAGCTCCCAAGTATGCTGCCAAGGCTCACAACGCTGAGGCAGCAGCCCCTCCAGCCAACAAACGATCAAAGAATGACGGGCGTCGATCTCCAACAAAGACCACTTTCACCGAGTGGAATATACCTGTCGAACAAATACTCGACCGCATTCAACACGAGGAATTCCTTCGAAGGCCCAATCCACTTCAGCCTAACACAAAGTTCACTGCCGACAAAACTGTTTATTGCGATTTCCATCGGAGCCATGGCCATTCCACCGATCGGTGCTATCGGCTAAAGTTTCACCTCGAAGACTTGCTGAGAGAAGGCCACCTCCATGAATTCACCAGAGATGGGCAAAATCAACGTCGATCCTCTGCAAAGGGGAAAGAGGCTTGCTGGATTCATCAAATCTCTTCCAACCCATCATCTCTCACCGTGAATGCCAATATCTTTGGCATTCATGGATCATTGCACAACCAAGCAGTGACCGGGAAAGAAGTCGATCGGCAAATTCGGCGCATCTTCCATATTCGATCTACTGCAAATAAAGAAGATACCTGGATCGAGAAGCCCATCGAAGGTCTTGCTTGGCCGTCCATCGTCTTCAACGACACTGATCTTCAAGGAGTTCATACTCCACATCGAGACCCCCTGGTTTTGAAACTCATCATCGACGGAAGCACCGTCAATCGTATCCTCATCGATACCGGGAGTTCTATCGATATTATGTTCTCAGACTGCTTCAAACGTCTGGGACATAAATATCAAAGCCTTGACGTCGTTCCAACCGTGATCACTGGCTTCAACGGCGAACAAAGCATCACGGTGGGCGAATCGAGATTCACTCTGGACCTCAACAGAGAGACTCGAGTCTCGGTGAGGTTTGCCATTGTCGAAGGGGTCTCCAGTTACAACGCCATCCTCGGGCGACCTTTCCTCCACCAGATCAATGCCATCTCCTCCTCTTACCACCAACTACTCAAGTTTGCAACTAGAGAAGGCATCGTCTGCATTCGAGGCGATCAACAATCTGGAAGGTCTTGTGAGGCTGCTGCGGCTAAGGCAGATCGAAAGATCAACATTGCTCCTCCAAAGCGGCCGCGAGATGAAGCTGGTCCCTCTTCTAAATAGAAATCAAAGGAGATTCCGCTGATAGAACCTCTACCAATCGAATGGGAAGCGTCACCTTCAATTGAAGAAATCATCCCAATCAACATCAGCAGCGGAGATCTCCCTCGACAGACTTTCATTGGTACCGGTCTTAGCGACGCAGAAGCGCAAGACATGGTATCCTTCCTCAAGTCCAATATCGATGTCTTCGCTTGGTGTTTCGAAGACATGCCTGGCATCAATCCAGATGACGCTTGTCACCGACTTGCGATCAAAGAAGAGGTGAAGCCTGTCAAGCAAAAGCCACGCACCATCCGACCAGAGCTACAAGTCGCTGTTCAAGAAGAAATCACCAAGCTACTCGCAGCAGGCTTCATCCGTGAAGTAGAGTATCCTACTTGGATCTCTAATATGTTGCTGTTCCGAAGAAGAATGGGAAAGTCAGAGTCTGCATCGACTTCACCAACCTCAACAAGGATTGCCCCAAAGACCCATTTCCCATGCCAAGGATCGATAGACTCGTCGATGCCACTGCTGGCCACGAGCTATTGTCTTTCATGGATGGGTATTCTGGATATAATCAAATTCCACTTCATCCAGACGATCAAGAGAAGACTTGCTTCGTGACTAGCCGAGGTCTCTACTGCTACAATGTAATGCCGTTCGGCCTCAAAAATGCTGGATCTACCTATCAAAGGCTAGTCACCAAGATGTTCGAAAACCAGATCGGTCGCAGCGTCAAAGTATATGTCGATGATCTCCTCACCAAGAGTTCCGTTCGAAGCAAGCATCTTTCCGATCTGGCGGAAACCTTTCAAGTTCTTCGAAAATATCGTATGAAGCTCAATCCAGCTAAGTGCGCTTTCGGAGTTCAATCGGGCAAATTCCTGGGTCACCTTGTGACCAGGAGGGGTATCGAAGCTAATCCCGACCAAATCCGAGCAGTTCTGGATATGCCTTCACCTACAAATCGAAAAGAAGTTCAACGCCTCACTGGAAGGTTAGCAGCACTCAATCGATTCATCTCAAAATCTTCCGATAAGTGCAAACCCCTCTTCGACAAACTACGAAAGGCGGATACATCCGGCTGGAGTCCAATCTGTGAAGAAGCATTTCAAAGCATCAAGAAATATCTGGTGCAAGCTCCTATCTTGACGGCTCCACTTCCAGAAGAAGACTTATGGCTTTATCTCGCCGTCACTGATCAAGCAATCAGCGCGGTCCTAGTTAGTAGGAGAAAAGGCATCGAGCATCCAGTCTATTATATCAGCCACACTCTTCTTCCGACTGAAACTCGCTACTCAAAAACTGAGAAGGTCATACTGGCCTTACTTACTGCATCACGTCGTCTACAACCTTATTTCGTCTCCCACCAGATCACTGTCATCTCTGAACACCCACTCAAAGATATTGTTGACAAAGCTGGTAGGGCTGGTCGAATGACCAAATGGGTGATCGAAATGAGTGCTCTGGGGATTCAATTCGAATCTCGCACTTCTATCAAAGGTCAAGCAATTGCTGACTTCCTAGCTGACTTCCCAGTTGAAGACCCCATCACTTGGGAAGAAGATGTCGACATGCGCTTAGAAGATGAGGACAATACTCCGATCAGCCTTGCAACAAAAATTGATCCAAGTCTCGAAGCTATTGCTGCAACTCCTCCATGGAAGCTTTATACTGATGGAGCTTCAAGTTCGATCGGTTCGGGAACTGGGATAGTCTTAGTATCCCCCGAATTTGATTATCTACAGGAGGCCACTCTCCTAGGGTTCAACGCCACCAAGAACGAAGCCGAATACGAAGCACTCATTTCCGGACTCGAAATGGTGGAATCCCTGGGGGTAGACCGAATCATCGTATACAGCGACTCCCAGTTGATCATAAGGCAAATCAATGGAGAGTATACAGCTTGTGAAGAAAGAATGCAACTCTATTTGGCCTTAGTACGACGTCTTCAACAACGTTTTACTATTACTGAGTTCGTTCAAATCCCAAGAGCAAAAAACCGAGAAGCAGATGCCTTAGCCAATGCGGCCTCAGTTCTGGGAGACTCACTCGGAGGAAGGCAAATACAGATCGATTATCAAGAAATACCCAAGACCATCCCCGATCAACAGATCCTTGCTACTTCTAAGAGATCTGGGGGTGGAGATCAATTGAGGTCAAGCCTTACTACAAATGAGTTTGAAGATTGGCGACAGTCGATTTTTGACTTCTTCAAATATGGCAAATTACCAGAAGATCCCAATCAAGCTCGAAGACTTCAAAGAAAACTTCCCTGCTATACTGTTCAAGGAGAAGATTTATATTTCAAATCTCACAACGGGATGTTGCTCAAGTGCCTTGGTCCCGAGCAAGCACAGGCCATCCTGATTGATATCCATTCTGGAGCTTGTGGGAATCATTCGGGAGGAAGATCTCTTGAAGCCAAGACGAAGCTGCAAGGTTACTACTGGCCTACAATGACAAGAGATGCTCGACAAGTTGTTCAAAGATGCGAGCCATGCCAAAGATATGCTCGAGCTATTCATCTCCCTGCAGATGAGCTTCATCAACTATCAAGTCCCTGGCCATTCCATCAATGGCGGTTAGATTTCTTAGGTCCTTTCCCCCCAACTCCGAGCAAGAAAAAGTATCTACTGCTCGCCACGGATTACTTCACTAAATGGGTTGAAGTTGTGCCCCTCTTCCGAGAGACTGACGACGAAGTGATCAAATTCATTCGGCACAACATCTTCTCAAGGTTCGGCACACCTCAAGTTCTTGTTGCTGACAATGGAGCTCAATTTGACTCTGACAAGTTCCGTGAGTTTTGTCTGAACAACGGAATCAAGCTCTTCTACTCAACTCCAAGGTACCCTCAATGCAATGGTCAAGCTGAAGCCTCCAATAGAGCAATTCTTGGTATACTCAAGAAAAAACTCGACAACAAGAAGGGATTATGGGAACAAATCCTACCTGAAGTTCTTTGGGGGTATCGCACAACACCGAGAAGATCAACAGGATTCTCACCCTTTCGTCTAACATATGGATCAGAAGCAGTACTCCCAACAGAAAACATATCAAATACTCTGAAGACCAGAGCAGTTGAAGAAGGAATCAACAAAGAGCTTCGGATCAATGATCTAGACTTCTCTGAAGAACTACGAGACCAAGCTTCCCTTCGTGTGGCCAAGTACCAGCAGAAGATCAAACGAGCATACGACCAAAAGGTTTACAAGAGACAATTCCCAATCGGCAGTCTGGTTCTCAGAGCTGTTTTTTACAACACTAAGGAGCATAGCAGTGGAAAACTAGCTCCCAACTGGGAAGGACCCTACATTGTCGAATCGGTAGGAGGCAAAGGCTCTTACAGACTGATCTCACCAGAAGGAGATAGATTGCCTCGAGCTTGGAATTCTAGACATCTCAAGTTATTCTATCCATGATGTAAATACCATGATGAATAAAGTTCTCTTTCAAATGTTCAAATATGCAAGTGTTCAGTTTTTCAATTCAAGTTCTGAAGCAGTTCCAAATTATCCATATTCAAGTTACCAGGTCTTTTAACAAGTTTGGGTGTTAGAGTTGCGACTCAACCCCTTACTAGTAAATGTTAAACTGACCCTATTCAAGTTACCAAGTCTTTTAAC
Source organism: Chamaelirium japonicum (assembly GCA_947650365.1). Lineage (NCBI taxonomy): Eukaryota > Viridiplantae > Streptophyta > Magnoliopsida > Liliales > Melanthiaceae > Chamaelirium > Chamaelirium japonicum. The sequence continues at coordinate 66,158,584 of OX393552.1, forward strand.
AAGTTTGGGTGTTAGAGTTGCGACTCAACCCTTTACTGGCAAATATTAAATTGACCTTCAAATTACAATATTCAATTTCAATCAATTTCGATATCGTCTAACATGTTTGGGTACTTGAGTTGCGACTCAACCCCTCACATACAAGTGTTACACGAATTCCAATTCAATGTTCAAGTTACAAGTTTGGGTAATCGAGTTGCGACTCGACCCCGTACATTCAAAAGATTGTATCTATTCCAATACTATCCAGTACATGATATTAAAGACATTCAACTCAAGAGATCCAATTTTCAAACACCAAAAAGATTTCTATTATTATCAAAATGTGCCAAGTACAGGAGCGAGCTACTACATATCAAAAGTTTACAAGCACAACAACTAAAAAGAAGAAAAGTCTCAAGGCTTGGCCACACTTTGCGTGCGTGACTTCTCTCCCTCAGATCCAGCACGAGCTTTGCTCGCCACTGAAGCCTTAGAAGATCGTACGCTGGCAACATGGTCCCTGAGTGCTTCTGCTGCCTTCTCAGCTGTTTCCCTGTAGCTCTTGTACTCGCTCCGCATATGCTCCAGCTCCTTCTTATGGGTCTCCTCCTTGGCTGCTGAAGCAGCAAGTTGAGCCTCCAGCTCCTTTATTCGAGCCACACGGTCGAAGCCCAAGTTCTCAATCCTGAAGAATCGATTCTTCAATTCTTCAAGCTCGTGACCCCGGGTTTCATAACCATTTTTCCACCCCTGGCTCTCCAATTTTTCCTTACGAAGGGCCTCGATCTTGGCCTTCAATGCCTCCTTCTTTGAGGTTAGAAGCTCCCTCAGCTTATTCCTCTCCCCGCTTACAGCCTCCAGTTCAGCAGTTAAGCGGGATACTTCAGCTGAAGCTTCTTTTGCTCCCGCCTTCATGGACAGCTTGGTCGCGACATTCAAAACTGCTGAGTTCTGCAAAAGAACAAAAGAGTTAGAAATTATTCTGAAGATACAACTCAGATGATCGATCAAGCAGATGCACCTACCACCAGTTCAAGTCTGTCAAAGGCTTCATCCAGAGTAGCCCCCGGAAGGTTGCAGAGTTTCCGGATTACAGCAGTGGGGTGGTTGATGTCAACATCACCCAGGCTTTTCATTTTCGGAGTCGAGCCAACAGGCGCACCTGCAATCAACACGAGAGATCAAAGTGTTAGATTATTTCTAAGCTTCAAAGGCAAGACAATCAAGGCAAGTTAGCACAATTACCTGAGGCTTCAACCCTCGGCTCCTTACCCTTCCGGCGATCGGAGCCACCCTGAGGGGTCGATTTCTCCTGAATAGGAGTCGGCGCTGATTGAGGTTGAGGAGCCCCATCACCCACACGACTTTCCCTCTCCAAATGAATAGGGGAGGAGGCATTCCGAGGAGGTTAGACTCTTTCTTCCTCTTGTGGCCCGCCTGGCTGGATGAGTCCCGCCACCATGGCAGCCACCTCCTCAGCCAGAGAGCGAGAGGGGGGTGGGGGTTGCTCAACCTCCATACCCCCGCTCGTTGTCGTTCCTTCAAGACGGGGAACTTCAGAAAGAACTTGATCAAGGGGCGTGGGGTTGCTTCCAACCCCACCACTCCTCGACAACTTTATTTTAAAGCGCATTAGGCGCTTCATCAACTCATCGAACCGATAGGCGGGATCCACCTTGTGGCCATCGCCTTCTGTATCCATGACTCCTTCCATTTGACGGGCCTTAGCCTCGTCAATAGGGATGGGAAGCGAATCTTCCCCTTCTGCACCACCAGTGGGGGTGGGAGGAATTTCTTCCTCACCACCCCCATTCCCACCATCTCCACCAGAGGGGGTGGAAGAAAGATCATTCTCGCCATCCCCATCCTCCTCATCTTCATCATTGCCACTGTTGTCGTGGCTGCCGTTCTCGGTCTCTTCGTCTTCCTCGTCGCTCTCCTTCTTTTCTTTTTCTTCTTCATCATCTTCTTTCTTTCCTTTATCCTCATCTTCCTTCTGCTTGGTGAGGATTTTTCTTTTCTTCTTCGCTGGGCCTCGCTGTATCACCAGCTTCTCATCCACAGTAGGTAATCTACGCCTTGCAGTGTAAACTTTCTTCTCAGCCCGAATCTTCCGGATGATCTTACCCGAATGAGGATCCTCCTCATAGTCAGAATATAAAACTTCATTGTCCTCATATCTGTCTTGTGATCGGTGGAGGAGATTGGCCTTACCATATCTCACTGGGCAGTTTGAGAACTGCTTCCATGACCTGGTCCCGCAGGTCAACTCGAGGAATAGATTGTCGATAGCTCCAGCCCTCTCGGAGGTCCAGGCAAAAATGCCTCCCTCGCAGTACATCTTCACTGCATCGTGCACATCGCCCCGGGGGGTCTCGGGCACGGAGAGGGGAGTCCATGCACCAGAAACAGAAATGGGCCAGTCTGTGTATAATTTGTCCGAAGGGACTGTATCGGTAAGCGGGCGCAGCGGAGATACGCCGGTCAAGCTGAAGAACAGACTGTCCTTCCTCCAAGCCCATCGATAATGGAAGAAAAATTATCCAAGCTCGATTCGGGCAACTTCACCTTCTGGAATACTGGAGTAGCATGCCTTCAAATCCTCTTGGAAATCCGACTCTACACGGTAGAAAGCGTAGATAACTCTCCAAGCATTACCAGTAACCTGCCCAGGGCAAAGGCCGGAGGTGTTCAATAACCTTGCTGCGAAGGATGGCAGCGGAAGACGCAAACCGTAGTTGAGTTGGTCGACAGTCACAATGGTCCCCATGACCTGCTCTTTACTGGCAAAGTTGGTGAAGACGGTCTTCTTGTCAATACCAAACGCAGACTGAATACTTGGGAGCGAAGGCTGCACCTTCCCTTCTGTGAAGTAAGTGAGCAGTGATTGCCACTTCTTTCTCTTCGAATCTGTGAACTCACCGCCGGTATTGTACACATACTCCGTTTCCTCTGTCAGAGGCATAAGCGGGCCCAAAGTAAATTTCACTTTAGGGATGTGCTCTGGCCTAGATGGAGCTGAAGCAAACCCTACTCCTTGATGCCTCTTGCCCAGTTGGCCAAGTTCGGCAAGCACGACCTGGCCTTTGCCACGACCCTTCGGAGGGGATGGAACCTCAACAATCTCCTTCCCTTTCCTCTTCGAGGGAACCCCGCCTGACTTCTTCGAACTTCCAGAAGACGCCATCTGACCGATCGAGCAAGAGCAGAAATCGGGAGCAAAAGAGTCTGGACTTTGAAAAATTTTGGAAGCGTGAGGCGAAAATGACAGCCAGTGAAACTTATATACCCAGGGTAAAACAGGTACGCAAATCGAGAAGACACGTGTCTTCACCATATCAAATCACGTGTTTTTGTAAGAACACGTGGCATCCATCCATAGCAAGTGCAAAATCAGGCGAACCGTCGGACCAGACGAAACGTCGGACCTACCGGTCCACGTGAACCAACGGTCCAAGCGAGCCACCGATCTGAGTAAACCGGACCGCCGATTCAAAGCCACATTCAAGCCACCCAAAGATTCAAAACAGGAAGGATCAAGCTCCATCAATGTTCGAAACTCTACCAGAAGATCGAAGAACAAAACAGTTATAAAACCTTCTCTGAAGGGCAGGTTCAAAATTTTAAACTGATCGGCCAAATTTCTACTAGGTCTGGCAAAAAACCAAGGTTTTTTGCCGATCACTCGAACCTTGACCGGATAATTTTTTACCGATCGGTCAAACTTGACCGATCGGCTAAAATCATTCGATCGGTCAAATTTCTACTAGATCTGGCAAAAAACCAAGGGTTTTTTGCCGATCACTCGAACCTTGACCGGATAATTTTTTACCGATCGGTCAAACTTGACCGATCGGCTAAAATCATTCGATCGGTCAAATTTCTACTAGATCTGGTAAAAAACCAAGGTTTTTTGCCGATCACTCGAACCTTGACCGGATAATTTTTTACCGATCGGTCAAACTTGACCGATCGGCTAAAATCATTCGATCGGTCAAATTTCTACTAGATCTGGCAAAAAACAAAGGGTTTTTTGCCGATCACTCAAACCTTGACCGGATAATTTTTTACCGATCGGTCAAACTTGACCGATCGGCTAAAATCATTCGATCGGTCAAATTTCTACTAGATCTGGCAAAAAACCAAGGTTTTTTGCCGATCACTCGAACCTTGACCGGATAATTTTTTACCGATCGGTCAAACTTGACCGATCGGCTAAAATCATTCGATCGGTCAATTTATTACTGGATCGGTCAAAAAACCATATTTTTTGACCGATCACTCAATCCTTGACCGGATGAATTTTGACCGATCGGTGATCTGGCAAAAAACCAAGGTTTTTTGCCGATCACTCGAACCTTGACCGGATAATTTTTTACCGATCGGTCAAACTTGACCGATCGGCTAAAATCATTCGATCGGTCAAATTTCTACTAGATCTGGCAAAAAACCAAGGTTTTTTGCCGATCACTCGAACCTTGACTGGATAATTTTTTACCGATCGGTCAAACTTGACCGATCGGCTAAAATTATTCGATCGGTCAAATTTCTACTAGATCTGGGAAAAAACCAAGGTTTTTTGCCGATCACTCGAACCTTGACCGGATAATTTTTTACCGATCGGTCAAACTTGACCGATCGGCTAAAATCATTCAATCGGTCAATTTATTACTGGATCGGTCAAAAAACCATGTTTTTTGACCGATCACTCGATCCTTGACCGGTTAAATTTTGACCGATCGGTCAAAAATTGACCGATCGGTCAAAATCAACCGATTGGTCAAATTTTATACTGGATCGGTCAAAAAACCATGTTTTTTGACCGATCACTCGATCCTTGACCGGTTGAATTTTGACCGATCGGTCAAAAATTAACCGATCGGTCAAAATCAACCGATCGGTCAAATTTTCTACTAGATCGGTCAAAAAACCATGTTTTTTGACCGATCACCCGATCCTTGACCAGTTGAATTTTGGCCGATCGGTCAAAATTTGACCGATCGATCAAATTTTGTCCGATCGGCCAAAAATTAACCGATCGGTCAAAATTGACCGGTCAGTCCTTTTTTGTGCTAACACTCGACAAGCTTCTTCGTGCCTTTTGCGACAGGGGGTTGCTATTTTTGCACCAAATCCAAGCCAGCCAGAACAAACTCTAGCTAACTTGGAGGGGGTAACTGTGGGTGCAAATTTTGGTAAGAAGCCTTCAAACAGCGGGACCCACCGGCCCTGCCTGGTAGGGCCCCTGGAGACAACAGTGGGACCCATCGGCCCTGCCTGGTAGGGCCCCTGGAGACAATAGCGGGACCCACCGGCCCTGCCTGGTGAGCCCCTGGAGATAACAGCGGGACCCACCGGCCCTGCCTGGTGAGCCCCTGGAGACAACAGCAGGACCCACCGGCCCTGCCTGGTGAGCCCCTGGAGACAACAGTGGGACCCACCGGCCCTGCCTGGTGGACCCCCGAAGACAACAGCAGGACCCACCAGCCTTACCTGGAGGATCCCCAGATACGGCAGCAGAAACCGCCATTTACCCCGGAATTCCTCCCAGAGAGTCCTATAAATAGCAGAGCCTTTGAATGTAAAAGGATCCGAAAATTCTGATTTTCCACTCTGAGATCTGACTTTCAGAACCAGAGCTCTGGAATCTCTCAACTTTCCCTCTTCCATCTCCCTTTGATCTCTCTCCTTCGAAGAGATTAGATTGTCTTGAGTGAGACTCGGCCTGTCAAGATCACTTCGATACAAGTGTTAGTGAATTCGGGTTGCTCCCAATAGCACGGAGACGTAGGCTTCGGCTGAACTCCGAGAGCATATCTCTCGTGTCAAATCTCTGATTGCATCTCTCTCTCTCTGTTCGCATTTTGTGAGCTCCAACTCCAATCGATAGATCGAGCAACGCTCTCTTCGACTTCAACTTCGATTGACTAGTGAGGCGAGGTCTTCGGGTCGGCACGAAGATTTTCCCCCACACGATCCATTCTAATTCATTCGTACGATCCATTCTAATTCATTCGCTCGAATGTATCCATTCTAATTCATTCGTACGATCCATTCTAATTCATTCGCATGATCCATTCGTACGATCCATTCTAATCCATTCGTACGATCCATTCTAATTCATTCATACGATCCATTCTAATTCGTTTGTACAATCCATTCAAATTCATTCGTACGATCCATTCTAATTCATTCGCACGATCCATTTTAATTCATTCGAACGATCCATTCTAATTCATTCATACGATCCATTCTAATTCATTCGTATGATCCATTCTAATTCATTCGCACGAATGTATCCATTCTAATTCATTCGTACGATCCATTCTAATTCATTCGTATGATCCATTCTAATTCATTCGTACGATCCATTCTAATTCATTCGTACGATCCATTCTAATTCACTCGCACGAATGTAACCATTCTAATTCATTCGTACGATCCATTCTAATTCATTCCTACAATCCATTCTAATTCATTCGCACGAATGTATCCATTCTAATTCATTTGCACGATCCATTCTAATTCTTTCCTATGATCCATTCTAATTCATTCGTACGATCCATTCTAATTCATTCGCTCAAATATATCCATTCTAATTCATTCGTACGATCCATTCTAATTCATTCGTATGATCCATTCTAATTCATTCATACGATCTATTCTAATTCATTCGCACGAATGTATCCATTCTAATTCATTCGCACAATCCAATCTAATTCAAACGTACGATCCATTCTAAATCATTCACATGATGTAATCTAATTCATTCGTATGATCCATTCTAATTCATTCGTACGATCCATTCTAATTCATTCGTACGATCCATTCTAATTCATTCGCTCGAATGCATCCATTCTAATTCATTCGTACGATCCATTCTAATTCGTTTGTACGATCCATTCTAATTCGTTCGTACGATCCATTCTAATTCATTCGTACGATCCATTCTAATTCATTCATACGATCCATTCTAATTCATTTGTACGAATGAATTAGAATGGATCGTACGAATGGATTAGAATGGATCATACGAATGAATTAGAATGGATCGTGCAAATGAATTAGAATGGATACATTCGTGCGAATGAATTAGAATGGATCGTGCGAATGCATTAGAATGGATCCTACGAATGAATTAGAATGAATCGTACGGTCCATTCTAATTCATTCGTACGATCCATTCTAATTCATTCATATGAATGAATAAGAATGGATTGTACGAATGCATTAGAATGGATCGTACGAATGAATTAGAATAGATACATTCGAGCGAATGAATTAGAATGGATCGTGCGATGAATTAGAATGGATCATACAAATGAATTAGAATGGATCGTACGAATGAATTAGAATGAATCGTACGAATGAATTAAAATGGATACATTCGAGCGAATGAATTAGAATGGATCGTACGAATGAATTAGAATGGATCATTGGAATGAATTAGAATTGATTATATGAATGAATTAAAATGGTTACATTCGTGCGAATGAATTAGAATGGATCGTACAAATGGATTAGAATGGACCGTACGAATGAATTAAAATGGATATATACATACGACTGAATTAGAATGGATCGTGCGAATTGATTAGAATGGATCGTACGAATGAATTTGAAAGGATACATTTGTGCGAATGAATCTGAATGGATTGTATGAATGAATTACAATGGATCGTACGAATATATTAGACTGGATCGTACGAATGAATTAGAATAGCTCATACGAATGAATTTGAATGAATCGTACGAATGAATTAGAATGGATACATTCGTGCGAATGAATTAGAATAGATCGTACGAATGAATTAGAATGGATCGTACGAATTAATTAGAATGGATCGTACGAATAAATTAGAATGGATACATTTGTACGAATGAATTTGAATGGATCGTAGGAATGAATTAGAATGGATCGTACGAATGAATTAGAATGGATCGTGCGAATAAATTAGAATGGATCGTATGAATAAATTAGAATGGATCGTACGAATGAATTAGAATGGATCGTACGAATGAATTAGAATGGATCGTATGAACGAATTAGAATGGATCGTACGAATGAATTAGAATGGATACATTCGAGCGAATGAATTAGAATGGATCGTACGAATGAATTAGAATGGATCATAGAAATGAATTAGAATGGATCGTGCAAATGAATTAGAATGGATAAATTCGTGCTAATGAATTAGAATGGATCATAGGAATGAATTAGAATGGATCGTACGAATGAATTAGAATGGTTACATTCGTATGGATCGTACGAAAGAATTAGAATGGATCGTAGGAATGAATTAGAATGGTTATATTTATGCGAATGAATTAGAATGGATCGTAGGAATGAATTAGAATGGATCGTACGAATAAATTAGAATGGATACATTCATGCAAATGAATTAGAATGGATCGTACGAATGAATTAGAATGGATTATACGAATGAATTAGAATGGATCGTACGAATGGATTAGAATGGATCGTACGAATGGATTAGAACGCATTGTACGAATGAATTAGAATAGATACATTTGTACGAATGAATTAGAATGGATCGTACGAATGGATTAGAATGGATCATACGAATGAATTAGAATGGATCGTACGAACGAATTAGAATGGATCGTATGAACGAATTAGAATGGATCGTGCGAATGAATTAGAATGGATCATATGAAAGAATTAGAATGGATCGTATGAATAAATTACAATGGATATATTTATGCGAATAAATTAGAATTGATCGTACGAATGAATTAGAATGGATCTACCGAATGAGTTAGAATGGATCATACGAATGAATTAGAATGGATCGTACGAATGAATTAGAATGGATTGTGCGAATGAATTAGAATGTATCGTATGAATGAATTAGAATGGATTATACGAATGAATTAGAATGGATCATACGAATGAATTAGAATGGATCCACCGAATGAGTTAGAATGGATCGTACGAATGAATTAGAATGGATCGTACGAATGAATTAGAATGCATTGTGCGAATGAATCTGAATGTATTGTATGAATGAATTACAATGGGTCGTACGAATGAATTAGAATGGATCGTACGAATGAATTAGAATGGATCGTACGAATGAATTAGAATGGATCGTACAAATGAATTAGAAAGGTTACATTTGTGAGAATGAATTAGAATGGATCCTACGAATGAATTAGAATGGATCGTACGAATGGATTAGAATGGATCGTACGAATGGATTAGAATGGATCGTACGAATGAATTAGAATGGATCATACAAACGAATTAGAAAGGTTACATTCGTGAGAATGAATTAGAATGGATCGTACGAATGAATTAGAATGGATCGTACGAATGGATTTGAATGGATCGTACGAATGGATTAGAATGGATCATAGGAATGAGTTAGAATGGATCATACGAATGAATTAGAATGGATCGTACGAATGAATTAGAATTGATTGTTCGAATGAATTAGAATGGATCGTATGAATGAATAAGAATGGATTGTACGAATGAATTAGAATGGATCGTACGAATGGATTAGAATGGATCGTACGAATGGATTAGAATGGATCGTACGAATGAATTAGAATGGATCGTACAAATGAATTAAAAAGGCATTCGTACGATCCATTCTAATACATTCGTATGATCCATTCTAATTCATTCGTACGATCCATTCTAATTCATTTGCATGAATGTATCCATTCTAATTCATTCGTACGATCCATTCTAATTCATTCATACTATCCATTCTAATTCATTCGCATGATCCATTCTAATTCATTCGCTCGAATGTATCCATTCTAATTCATTCGTACGATCCATTCTAATTCGTTCATATGATCCATTCTAATTCGGTCGTACGATCCATTCTAAAATGAGTTAGAATGGATCATACGAATGAATTAGAATGGATCGTACGAATGAATTAGAATGGATTGTGCGAATGAATTAGAATGGATCGTATGAATGAATAAGAATGGATACATTCGTGCGAATGAGTTAGAATGGATCGGACGAATGAATTAGAATGGATAGTACGAATGAATTAGAATGGATTGTACGAATGAATTAGAATGGATAAATTCATGCAAATGAATTAGAATGGATCGTCGTATGATCCATTCTAATTCATTCGTACGATCCATTCTAATTCATTCGTACGATCCATTGTAATTTATTCATACAATCCATTCAGATTCATTCGCACAATCCATTCTGATTCATTCGTATGATCCATTCTAATTCATTCGTATGATCCATTCTAACTCATTTGGTGGATCCATTCTAATTCATTCGTACGATCCATTCTAATTCATTTGTACAAATGTATCCATTCTAATTCATTCGTCCGATCCATTCTAATTCATTCGTATGATCAATTCTAATTCATTCGGACGATCCATTCTAATTCATTCGTATGATCCATTGTAATTCATTCGTCCGATCCATTCTAATTCATTCGTATGATCAGTTCTAATTCATTCGTACGATCCATTCTAATTCATTCGTACGATCCATTCTAATTCATTCGCACGAATGTAACCATTCTAATTCATTCGTACGATCCATTCTAATTCATTCCTACGATCCATTCTAATTCATTCGCACGATCCATTCTTATTCATTCGTACGATCCATTCTAATTCATTCGCATGAATATATCGTACGTTTGAATTAGATTGGATTGTGCGAATGAATTAGAATGGATCGTACGAATGAATTAGAATGGATACATTCGTACGAATGAATTAGAATAGATCGTACGAATGAATTAGAATGGATACATTCAAGCGAATGAATTAGAATGGATCGTACGAATTAATTAGAATGGATCATAGGAATGAATTAGAATGGATCGTGCAAATGAATTAGAATGGATCATACGAATGAATTAGAATGGATCGTACGAATGATTTAGATTGGATACATTCGAGCGAATGAATTAGAATGGATCGTAGGAATGAATTAGAATGGATCATACGAATGAATTAGAATGGATCGTGCGAATGAATTTGAATGGGTTGCACGAATTGAATTAGAATGGATCATACGAATGAATTAGAATGGATCGTGCGAATGAATTAGAATTGATCATACGAATGAATTAGAATGGATCGTACGAATGAATTGTGGGGGAAAATCTTCGTGCCGACCCGAAGACCTTCGCAGCACCAGTCAATTGGAGTCGAAGTTAATGTCGAAGATCGTTGGTCGATCGGTTGGTTGAAGTTGTTGCTTTTTTGATATGTAAACAGAAAAGCAATCAGAGAGAGAGATTTTGACACAAGAGAAGTGATCTCGGAGTTCAGCCGAAGCCTACGTCTCCGTGCTATAGGGAGCAACCCGAATTCACTAACACTTCAGTTGAAGTGACCTCGACAGGCCGAGTGTCCCTGAAAGCTCCCTGATCTCTTCGAAAGAGAAAAGAAGATCAAAGAGAGATGGTAGATCGGAAGTTAGAAATCCCAGAGCTCTGGTTCTGGAAGTCAGATCACAGAGTGGAAATCAGAATTCCGGATCTTAGATTTCGATCCAATTACATTCGAAGGCTCTGCTATTTATAGACATTCTGGGTGGCGAATGGCGGTTTTTGCTATCGTATCTGGGGATCCTTCAGGTAAAGTTACGTCCTCGTGGGCCCACTAGGCAGGGCCGGTGGGTCCCGTGGTAGTCCTCGTGGGCCCACCAGGCAGGGCCGGTGGGTCCCGCTGTAGTCCTCGTGGGCCCACCAGGCAGGGCCGGTGGGTCCCGCTGTAGTCCTCGTGGGCCCACCAGGCAGGGCCGGTGGGTCCCGCTGTAGTCTTCGCGGGTCCACCAGGCAGGGCCGGTGGGTCCCGTGGTGGATTTATGCCAAAATTTGCACCCACAGTTACCCCCTCCAAGTTAGCTAGAGTGCATTCTGGCTGGCTTGGACTTGGTGCAAAAAATAGCAACTTCCTGTTTTGAAAAACGGACACAAAGAAACTTGTTGTATGTTAGAGAAAAAAGGACCGATCGGTCAATTTTGACCGATCGGTCAAATTTGACCGAACGGTCGAATTTGACCGATCGGTCAATTTCGACCGATCAGTCGAAATCAACCGGTCACGTTTTGAGTGATCGGTCAAAAAACTTGGTTTTTTGACCGATCTAGTACAAAATCGACCGATCGGTTGATTTCGACCGATCGGTCAATTTTGACCGATCGGTCGAATTCAACCGGTCACGTTTTGAGTGATTGGTCAAAAAACTTGGTTTTTTGACCGATCCAGTACAAAATCGACCGATCGGTTGATTTCGACCGATCGGTCAATTTTGACCGATCGGTCGAATTCAACCGGTCACGTTTTGAGTGATCGGTCAAAAAACTTGGTTTTTTGACCGATCTAGTACAAAATCGACCGATCGGTTGATTTCGACCGATCGGTCAATTTTGACCGATCGGTCGAATTCAACCGGTCACGTTTTGAGTGATCGGTCAAAAAACTTGGTTTTTTGACCGATCCAGTACAAAATCGACCGATCGGTTGATTTCGACCGATCGGTCAATTTTGACCGATCGGTCGAATTCAACCGGTCACGTTTTGAGTGATCGGTCAAAAAACTTGGTTTTTTGACCGCTCCAGTACAAAATCGACCGATCGGTTGATTTCGACTGATCGGTCAATTTTGACCGATCGGTCGAATTCAACCGGTCACGTTTTGAGTGATCGGTCAAAAACTTGGTTTTTTGACCGATCCAGTACAAAATTGACCGATCGGTTGATTTCGACCTATCGGTCAATTTTGACCGATCGGTCGAATTCAACCGATCGAGTTTGGAGGGACCGGCAAAAAACCTTGATTTTTTGCCAGATCCAGCAGAAAATCGACCGATCGGTTGATTTCGACCGATCGGTCAACCTTGACCGATCGGTCGAATTCAACCGGTCGAGTTTGGAGGGATCGGCAAAAAACCTTGGTTTTTTGCCAGATCCAGCAGAAAATCGACCGATCGGTTGATTTCGGCCGAACGGTCATATTTGACCGTTCGGCTAAATTCAGCCGGTCAAGGTTTGGATTGAACCTGTACTTTTGAAGTGGCATAGCTTGCTCTGCTCTTTTGAACTTTGGCATTTTTGAATATCGATGGAGTTGATTTTCTCTGTTTTGAATCTTCAGTTTGCTTGAATGTGGCTCTTCTGAACCGGCGGTCCGATTCACTCGAACCGGTGATTTGCTTGGACCGGCGGTTTGCTTGGACCGGCGGTCTGACGTTTCGCCTGGTCGCGACTGTTCGCCTGATTTTGCGCCTGCTATGGATGGGTGCCACGTGTACCTACAAAAACACGCGATTTGATAGGGTGAAGACACGTGTTCTTCTCGATTTGCGCACCTGTTTCATCCCGGGTATATAAGTTTTTCTCGCTGTCATTTTCGGCTCACGCTTTCAGAATTTTCTTGAAGTCCAGAGCTTTTGCTTTTGATCTTCCGTTCTCCATCTCCTTTCGATCGGTCAAATGGCATCTCCGGGCAGCTCGAAGAAGGGTGCTGTTCCATCCAAGAGGAAGGGCAAGGAAGTTGTCGAGGTTTCTCCTGCTCCGAAGGGCCGAGGCAAAGGCAGGGCCGAATTGATCGAACTTGGTCAACTTGGTAAGAGGCACCAGGGAGTTGGATTTGCTTCTGCACCGTCAAGGCCAGAGCAGATCCCCAAGGCCAAATTTGTTCTCTGCCCGCAGATACCTTTGGAGGCGGAGCCTGAGTTTGGGTACAACATCGGCAGCAAGCTTACAGATGCAAAGAGGGAGAATCTGCATGAGTTGCTGTCATTCTTCACAGAGGGAAAGTCTCGACCAACACTTCCAGGTGTGTTATCTGCTTTCGGTGTCGATAGGAGGACAGTCTTTGTCTCCTGGGCTAGCAAGGAACAAGTGATGGGAACTATCGTCACGATCGACCAGCTCAACTGTGGTCTGCGCCTCCCCCTACCTCCTTTTGCTGCGAGGTTGCTGAATGTCTCCGGTCTCTGTCCCGGGCAGGTGACTGGAAACTCCTGGAGGATCATCTACGCTTTCTGTCGCGTAGAGTCAGACTTCCAGGAGGAGCTGAGGGAATGCTACTCCAGCATCCCTGAAGGTGAAGAGGCCCGAGTCGAGCTGGGGTACTTCTTCTACCACTACAGATGGGCTTGGAGGAAGGACAGCCCGTTCTACTACTTGACAGGTGTTAGTGCTCTCCGCCCGCTCTCTGACACCATCGGCTCCGACAAGCTCTACACCGATTGGCCGTTGTCGATATCTGGTGCATGGACCCCTATGTCCGTTCCAGAGGTCCCTCGGTACAAAGTGCACAAGGAGACCGATATGTTCTGCACGGGAGGAGCTCTCTCTTGGCCTCCGGAACGAGTAGGGGCCCTGGACAATCTCTTCCTGGAGTTGACGTGCGGGACCAGGTCGTGGAGGCAGTTTTCGAATTGCCCAGTCCGACACGGCAAGGCCAACCTTCTCCATCGATCGAAGCTGCGATATGAAGACAACGAGGTAATCTACTCTGATTATAAGGAGGACCCTCAGTCTGGAAAAATTGTTAGAAAGCGTCGATTCGAAAAGAAGGCTTATGCTGCCAGGCGCGCCCTCCCCTTAGAGAAGCTGGTGGTTCCGAAGGGACCAGCGAAGAAGAAAAGGAAAATCCTCATCCAGCAGGAGGATGAGGAGGAGAAAAAGAAAGAGGAAGAAGAGGAACAAGATAGAGAGGAGGAAGGTGGAGGCGAAGAAGGCGAGGGTGGTGACGATGATGATGATGAAGATGATGATGGTACTGACAGCGACGGGGGAGAGGATGAAGAAGATGAGGATGATGAAGATGGGGGTGGTGAGGAAGAGATTCCTCCCACCCCCACTGATGGTGGTTATGGACATGGGGGTGGTGAGGAAGAAATTCCTCCCACCCCCACTGGTGGTGCTGACGAGGGATCGCAGCCTATCCTCATAGACGAGGGTAAGGCTCGAAGGATGGAAGGAGTTATGGACGCCACGGGAGATGGTTCCAGGGTGATTCCAACTTACGACTTCGGGGAGCTGAAAAGGAACACTCTGCGCTTCAAGATCAAGCTATCGGGGAGTGGTGGGGTTGGAAGCAACCCCACACCTCTCGATCAGATACCTCCCGAGGTCCCCCGTCTCGAAGGGGGAACAACGAGTGGGGGTGTGGAGGTTGAACAACCCCCACCCCCCTCACATTCTCTGTTCGAAGAGGTAGCTGCCATGGTGGCAGGGCTCGACCATTCGAGCGGGCACGAGGACGAAGGGGGAGCTTCACCTCCTCGAGACATTCACTCTCCTGCTCATTTGGAGAGAGGAAGCCGGGTTGGTGAAGCCACTCCTCAACCCTTGCCAGAGCCAACCCTCAGCAAGGAGAAATCGACCCCCAAGGGTAAGAGCTCCGACCGCAGGAAGGGAAAAGCTCCTCAAGTCGAGGCTTCAGGTATTTGTACTAACTTGTTCTGCTTGACTGTCTTGTCATTGAAAACTCGAAAATATTCTAACACTTTGAATTTTTGTCGATTGTAGGTACGCCTGCTGGCTCGACTCCGAAGATGAGGAGTTTGGGTGATGTGGACATCAACCATCCCACCAACGCGATCCGTAAGCTCTGCAATCTTCCGGGAGCTCCTTTTGAAGAAGCCTTCGATCGGCTTGAAGTTGTGGTATGTGCATATGCTTGATCAACTATTCGAGTTGTCTTTGAGATAATTCTAACTATTTGTTCATTTGCAGACTGGAGCCTGTTTGAGAATTGCAAGCAAGCTTTCCAGGAAGGCAGGAGAACGAGAGGCCGCTGCTGAGGTGTCTCGTTTGACGGCTGAACTGGAGGCTGTGAGCACGGAGAGAGATGTGCTGAGAGAGCAACTGACTTCGAAGAAAGCCTCTCTCAAAACGCTACAGGATTGTTGTGAGGCACAGAGTCACGAGCTCGAATCCTTGAAGACTCGACTCTCCAAGGTTGAGGACGTGTCCTGCGGTCGCACTATCGAGATCACAGAGTTGAAGCAACAACTTGCTACTCAGCACGCTGCCTTCACTGCCAGAGAAGAGACTTCGAAGAAGGCACTGGAGCATGCGTTGTCTGAATGCAAAGTTTACAAGGAAACAGCTGAGAAGGCGGCTGAAGCACTACGGACTCACGTAGCTAGCGTCCGATCTTCCAAGGCCTCGGTGGCGAGCAAAGCTCGTGCTGGATCTGAGGGAGAGAAGTCGCATGCGAAGAGTGTGGCCAAGCCTTGATACTTTTCCCCTTCTTTGTTGTTGTACTATGTAAACTTTTGAGATGTAACAGCTCACTTTTGTATCTGGCATATTTTGATAATAAAAGATCTTCTTGGTGTTTGAAAATTGAATGTCTTCTTGAGTTGCATGCCTTGTGTTTGAACTCTTTGAATGCTGCGTTCTGGATGGTATTGAAATATTTGAATACATATGCACACTTGAATGTAAAGGGATGAGTCGTAACTCGATCACCCAAACTGCTGAGTAACTTGAAAATTGAACTCTGTTGTAGCATAACTTTGAAATCGTTAACATTTGTATGTGAGGGGTAGAGTCGCAACTCAAGCACCCAAACTTGTTAGACGATATTGAAATTAATTGAAATAGAATATTGAAATTCGAAGGTCAGTTTAACATTTGCTAGTAAGGGGTCGAGTCGCAACTCTAACACCCAAACATGTTAAGACCTGGTAACTTGAAATTGAGAGTTGTGCTGTTTCACAACCCGAAACCGTTTAACATTTGTATGTAAAGGGTCGTGTCGCAACACGAGGCCCTAAACTTGTTAAACGACCTGGTAACTTGAAATTGAGAGTTGTGCTGTTTCACAACTCGAAATCGTTTAACATTTGTACGTAAAGGGTAGTGTCGCAACACGATGCCCTAAACTCGTTAAACGACCTGGTAGCTTGAAGGTTGAGCTGGCTCTTGAATTTGCTTGAAGGTTTGAAACTGAATGTTTCATTGTCTCATAACTCAGAATTCGAACGGGCAAGTAGACATCTGAGAGCAATCTTTATTCAGCATAGAATTTACATCATAGATAGAACAATTTAAGATCTCAAGCATTCCAGGCTCGTGGTAGTCGATAGAATCCTTTGCTTCCTCCTGATTTGACTATGTACGGACTTTCCCAGTTGGGAGCTAGTTTCCTGCTGCTGTGTTCTCTGGCAATACGAATGGTTGCTTAGAAGTTGACCATCTCTAACCCCCATATCTGCCAGTCTTGTGGGAGATCTTCATTGTCGATGCTTGTCGGAATGATCTTGCCTGCCTTTGACAAATTCATGGAGATGTCCTAGACGTAGCAGATCTTCCAAATGATACTTTAGCCGGTGGCATTGATCGGTAGAATGTCCATGACTGCGATGGAAATCACAGTAGACTGTTTTATCTGCAGTGGCCTTAGTGTCGGGCTGCAGTGGATTAGGCCATCGGAGGAACTCTTCATGCTGAATTCGATCGAGGATCTGTTCGATTGGTAGATTCCATTTGGTAAAAGTAGTCTTCTTGGGAGGAGATCGGCGTTCATTGTTTCTTAATCGCTTGGGTGCGGGAGGAACTTCTGTTTCTGCGTTGTAGGCTCTGGTAGCATATTTTGTGGTTTCCCTTTCGGCGGGTCGCCTCTTCGTCTCTCGTCCCTTTCGGGCAACTTGATCATCCTCAACCTCAATTTCCCGTTGGATTCGATCAAACATTGAACCTAGGGAAGGAGGAGGATTGCGAATGAAGTCGTTGTAGATGTGCATGTCGAAGCGGAGTGCATTCTGAAATGCCAACATGATAGCTTCATCATCCAGATGCCTCCCAGAGAGGGCAGCGTGCTCATTGCGAAATCTCCTTGTGAAGCTGCGAAGACTCTCATCCGAACCCATCCTTAGCCGATAGAGGCAATCGAGCTTCTTCTCAGGCTTTAGATTAAGTTGATAATGTTGCACAAAGAGATTGGCTAAGACGCTGAACTGAGTAATGGATCCAGCTCGAAGGTTGTGATACCAATCGAGGGATGGCTCATCGAGGCTCCCAGCGAAGGTGCGGCAGAGCACATTGTTTTCTTCTTCATGCGGTGTCAGGGATTGTTTGAAAGAGAGTATATGGAGAGTTGGATCTCCTCGGACGCAGTTGAATTTGGGGAGGACAGGAGTTCTCCATCCCCTTGGAAATGTTCTCTCAAAGAGACTTCGATGTAGAGGCCCGGCAGAAGAATAGCCATCCCTGCGACCATGTCCTCGACCTAGAGGTGGGTCAAGAGGCAAGATCGCAAGGTCTTGCTCAGGCATTGAAGTATTTGCCGGTTGGAGTCGATGTCGAAGGTCCGATCCAAGTCCACGTTGAAGTGGAATGGATGGGGAAACTCGGCTCTTCGAAGGACCGCCTTTCATTTGACATCTTCTCGAGTCATCTTGCTTTGAAGGGACTCTTCTGTTGAAGTTGCGACCAGGAGTGGATTGAGAGGATTCGTCATCAAGGCGATCCCAAACACTTTGCTTCCATGGAGCAGCAGAGGGAGTTGGGTCGCGTCGAATCCTTTCGAGGGCATCAGTGCCCAATAACCTCCGTTGTTCGGAGTGAATTGAATGTCGAGGAGGATCAACTCTCTCACTTGCGGAGGGGATCGGAATAGCAATTCCAGCTTCGGAGGCTGCCTTCTTCAGAGCATCCCTCTCAGCAGTGAGGGTGGCATTTTGCTTCGCCAATTGGAGTAGTTGGAAATCGATTGCAGAGACTTGGTATGTCGATGGAGGGTCTTCAGCAGGAGCAGGGACAGTCTGCCCAATTGATTGATGAGGATGAGGGGCGATCGGTCGATCGACTGATCTCCCGCTTCCTGAATGAACCCCTATCTCGGGAACAGCAAGGGGCTGCCCGAGATTGAGCCTTTGACTCATTGAACGAGTCTCAGGACGAGGTTGATGTTGAGTGTTACTTCCTTCTGGTTGGCCCTGGTGTTTGGTTCTCGCCATTCAGAGTGCGAAGGGTACAACGAGATTGCCGACGTCCGATCAGTTGTCTGATCAATCGAGGGGGCGAGGAAGTTTGGCTATTGATCTGGTAGTCGAAGTAAAGAGAGAACACAGCTTCTCGC
Source organism: Chamaelirium japonicum (assembly GCA_947650365.1). NCBI lineage: Eukaryota > Viridiplantae > Streptophyta > Magnoliopsida > Liliales > Melanthiaceae > Chamaelirium > Chamaelirium japonicum. The sequence continues at coordinate 66,177,647 of OX393552.1, forward strand.
TTGGATCCCACAGACGGCGCCAAACTGTGGGGGAAAATCTTCGTGCCGACCCGAAGACCTTCGCAGCACCAGTCAATTGGAGTCGAAGTTAATGTCGAAGATCGTTGGTCGGTCGGTTGGTTGAAGTTGTTGCTTTTTTGATATGTAAACAGAAAAGCAATCAGAGAGAGAGATTTTGACACAAGAGAAGTGATCTCGGAGTTCAGCCGAAGCCTACGTCTCCGTGCTATAGGGAGCAACCCGAATTCACTAACACTTCAGTTGAAGTGACCTCGACAGGCCGAGTGTCACTGAAAGCTCCCTGATCTCTTCGAAAGAGAAAAGAAGATCAAAGAGAGATGGTAGATCGGAAGTTAGAAATCCCAGAGCTCTGGTTCTGGAAGTCAGATCACAGAGTGGAAATCAGAATTCCGGATCTTAGATTTCGATCCAATTACATTCGAAGGCTCTGCTATTTATAGACATTCTGGGTGGCGAATGGCGGTTTTTGCTATCGTATCTGGGGATCCTTCAGGTAAAGTTGCGTCCTCGTGGGCCCACCAGGCAGGGCCGGTGGGTCCCGTGGTAGTCCTCGTGGGCCCACCAGGCAGGGCCGGTGGGTCCCGCTGTAGTCCTCGTGGGCCCACCAGGCAGGGCCGGTGGGTCCCGCTGTAGTCTTCGCGGGTCCACCAGGCAGGGCCGGTGGGTCCCGTGGTGGATTTATGCCAAAATTTGCACCCACATGAATTAGAATGGATCGTGTGAATGAATTAGAATTGATCATACGAATGAATTAGAATGGATCGTATGAATGAATTAGAATGGATATATTCGTGCGAATGAATTAGAATGGATCGTACAAATGAATTAGAATGGATCGGACGAATGAATTAGAATGGTTCGTACGAATGAATTAGAATGGTTACATTCGTGCGAATGAATTAGAATGGATCGTACGAATGAATTAGAATGAATCATACGAATGAATTAGAATGGATCGTGCGAATGAATTTGAATGGATCGTATAAAGGAATTAGAATGGATACATTCGTGCGAATGAATTAAAATGGATCGGACGAATGAATTAGAATGGATCGTGCGAATGAATTAGAATAGATCGTGCGAATGAATTAGAATGGATCATACAAATGAATTAGAAAGGTTACATTCGTGACAATGAATTAGAATGGATCGTACGAATGAATTAGAATGGATCATGCGAATGAATTTGAATGGATCATACGAATGAATAAGAATGGATCGTACGAATGAATTAGAATGGATCGTACGAATGAATTAGAATGGATACATTCGTGCGAATGAATTAGAATGAATCGTACGAATTAATTAGAATGGATCATAGGAATGAATTAGAATGGATCGTGCAAATGAATTAGAATGGATACATTCGTGTGAATGAATTAGAATGGATCGTGCGAATGAATTAGAATGGATCGTACGAATGAATTAGAATGGTTACATTCGTGCGAATGAATTAGAATGGATCATAGGAATGAATTAGAATGGATCGTACGAATGAATTAGAATGGTAACATTCGTGCGAATGAATTAGAATGGATCGTACGAATGAATTAGAATGAATCATACGAATGAATTAGAATGGATCGTGCGAATGAATTTGAATGGATCGTACGAATGAATTAGAATGGATCATGCGAATGAATTTGAATGGATCGTACGAATGAAATAGAATGGATACATTCGTGCGAATGAATTAGAATGGATCGGACGAATCAATTAGAATGGATCGTGCGAATGAATTAGAATAGATCGTGCGAATGAATTAGAATGGATCATACAAATAAATTAGAAAGGTTACATTCGTGAGAATGAATTAGAATGGATCGTACGAATGAATTATAATGTATCATGCAAATGAATTTGAATGGATCGTACGAATGAATAAGAATGGATCGTACAAATGAATTAGAATGGATTGTACGAATGAATTAGAATGGATCGTACAAATGAATTAGAAAGGTTACATTTGTGAGAATGAATTTGAATGGATCGTACGAATGAATTAGAATGGATCGAACGAATGAATTAGAATGGATACATTCGAGCAAATGAATTAGAATGGATCGAATGAATGAATTAGAATGGATCGTACGAATGAATTAGAATGGATCGTGCGAATGAATTAGAATGGATCGTACGAACGAATTAGAATGGATCGTACGAACGAATTAGAATGGATCATATGAACGAATTAGAATGGATCGTACGAATGAATTAGAATGGATTAGAATGGATCATACGAATGGATTATAATGGATCGTATGAATGCATTAGAATGGATATATTCGTGCGAATGAATTTGAATGGATCGTACGAATGAATTAGAATGGATCGTGCGAATGAATTAGAATGGATCGTATGAATGAATTAGAATGGATCATGCGAATGAATTAGAATGGATCGTACGAATGAATTAGAATGGATCATAGGAATGAATTAGAATGGATCGTGCAAATGAATTAGAATGGATACATTCGTGCGAATGAATTAGAATGGATCGTAGGAATGAATTAGAATGGATCGTACGAATGAATTAGAATGGTTACATTCGTGCGAATGAATTAGAATTGATCGTACGAATGGATTAGAATGGATCGTACGAATGGATTAGAATGGATCGTACGAATGAATTAGAATGGATCGTACAAATGAATTAGAAAGGTTACATTTGTGAGAATGAATTAGAATGGATCGTGCAAATGAATTAGAATGGATTGTATGAATGAATAAGAATGGATCGTACGAATGAATTAGAATGGATACATTTATGCGAATGAATTAGAATGGATACATTCTTGCGAATGAATTAGAATGGATCATACGAATGAATTACAATGGATCATGCGAATGAATTTGAATGGATTGTACGAATGAATTAGAATGGATGGAACGAATGAATTAAAATTTATCGTGCGAATGAATTAGAATGGATACATTCGTGCGAATGAATTAGAATGGATCGTACAAATGAATTAGAATGGATCGTACGAATGAATTAGAATGGATCGTGCGAATGAATTTGAATGGATCGTGCAAATTAATTAGAATGGATCATACGAATGAATTAGAATGGATCATACGAATGAATTAGAATGGATCGTACGAATGGATTAGAATGGATCGTACGAATGGATTAGAATGGATCGTACGAATAAATTAGAATGGATCGCGCGAATGAATTAGAACGGATTATACGAATGAATTAGAATGGATCGTATGAATGTATCCATTTTAATCCATTCGTACGATCCATTCTAATTCATTCCTACGATCCGTTCTAATTCATTCGCATGAATGTATCGAATGAATTAACATGGATCGTACGAATGAATTAAAATGGATCGTACAAATGAATTAGAATAGATCATGCGAATGAATTAGAATGGAGACATACAAATAAATTAGAAAGGTTACATTCGTGCGAATGAATTAGAATGAATCGTACGAATGAATTAGAATGGATCGTGCGAATGAATTAGAATGAATCGTACGAATGCATTAGAATGGATCGTGCGAATGAATTAGAATGGATCGTGCAAATGAATTAGAATGGATACATTCGTGTGAATCAACTTGAATGGATCGTACGAATGAATTAGAATGGATCGAACGAATGAATTAGGATGGATCGTATGAATGAATTAGAATGGATCATGCGAATGAATTTGAATGGATCGTATGAATAAATTTGAATGGATCATACGAATGAATTAGAATGGATCGTACGAATGCATTAGAATGGATCATGCGAATGAATTAGAGTGGATACATTCGTACAAATGAATTAGAATGGATCGTGCGTATGAATTAGAATGGATCGTACGAATGAATTAGAATGGATCATACGAATGAATTAGAATGGATTGTACGAATGCATTAGAATGGATCGTGCGAATGAATTAGAGTGGATACATTCGTACAAATGAATTAAAATGGATCGTGCGTATGAATTTGAATGGATCGGGCGAATGAATTAGAATGGATCGTACGAATGGATTAGAATGGATCGTACGAATGGATTATAACGCATTGTACGAATGAATTAGAATTGATACATTTGTGCGAATGAATTAGATTGCATCGTGCGAATGAATTAGAATGGATCTTGTACGAATGAATTAGAATGGATCGTGCGAATGAATTAAAATGGATCGTACGAATGAATTATAATGGATCGTGCGAATGAATTAGAATGGATGGTACGAATGAATTAGAATGGATCCACCGAATGAGTTAGAATGGATCCTACGAATGAATTAGAATGGATTGTACGAATGAATTAGAATGGATCGTACGAATGGATTAGAACACATTGTACGAATGAATTAGAATAGATACATTTGTGCGAATGAATTAGAATGGATCGTATGAATGAATAAGAATGGATCGTACGAATGAATTAGAATGGTTACATTCGTGCGAATGAATTAGAAAGGATCGTACGAATGAATTAGAATTGATATATTCGTGCGAATGAATTAGAATGGATCGTACGAATGAATTAGACTGGATCGTACGAATAAATTAGAATGGATACATTCGTGCGAATGAATTAGAATGGATCGTACAAATGAATTAGAATGGATCGAACGAATGAATTAGAATGGATCGTGCAAATGAATTAGAATGGATACATTTGTGCGAATGATTCTGAATGGATTGTATGAATGAATTACAATGGATCGTACGAATGAATTAGAATGGATCGTACGAATAAATTAGAATAGCTCATACGAATGAATTAGAATGAATCGTACGAATGAATTAGAATGGTTGCATTCGTGCGAATGAATTAGAATAGATCGTACGAATGAATTAGAATGGATCGTACGAATAAATTAGAATGGATCATGCGAATGAATTAGAATGGATCGTACGAATGAATTAGAATGGATCCACCGAATGAGTTAGAATGGATCATACGAATAAATTAGAATGGATCATACGAATGAATTAGAATGGATTGTGCGAATGAATTAGAATGGATCGTATGAATGAATAAGAATGGATCGTACGAATTAATTAGAATGGATCGTGCGAATGAATTAGAATGAATCGTACGAATGAATTAGAATGGATCGTGCGAATGAATTAGAATGGATCGTGCGAATGAATTAGAATAGATACATTCGTACAAATGAATTATAATGGATCGTGCGAATGAATTAGAATGGATCGTATGAACGAATTAGAATGGATCGTACGAATGAATTAGAATGGATACATTCGAGCGAATGAATTAGAATGGATCGTACGAATGAATTAGAATGGATCATAGGAATGAATTAGAATGGATCGTGCAAATGAATTAGAATGTATACATTTGTGCGAATGAATTAGAATGGATCGTGCGAATGAATTAGAATGGATCGTACGAATGAATTAGAATGGATACATTCGAGCGAATGAATTAGAATAGATCGTAGGAATGAATTAGAATGGATCATACGAATGAATTAGAATTGATCGTGCGAATGAATTAGAATAGATTGTACGAATGAATTAGAATGGATAAATTTGTGTGAATGAATTAGTATGGATCGAACGAATGAATTAGAATGGATCGTACGATTCATTCTAATTCATTCGTACGATCCATTCTAATGCATTCGTACGATTCATTCTAATTCATTCGCACGATCCATTCTAATTCATTCATACGATCCATTCTTATTCATTCATACGATCTATTCTAATTCATTCGCACAATCCATTCTAATTCATTCGTACGATCCATTCTAATTCATTCGTATGATCCATTCTAATTCATTCGGTGGATCCATTCTATTTCATTCGTACGATCCATTCTAATTCATTCGCACGATCCATTCTAATTTATTCGTACGATCCATTCTAATTCATTCGTACGATCTATTCTAATTCATTCGCACGAATGTAACCATTCTAATTCATTCGTACGATTCATTTTAATTCATTCGTATGAGCTATTCTAATTCATTCGTATGATCTATTCTAATTTATTCGTACGATCCATTGTAATTCATTCATACAATCCATTCAGATTCATTCGCACAAATGTATCCGTTTAAATTCATTCGTACGATCCATTCTAATTAATTCGCACGATCCATTCTAATTCAGTCGTATGAATGTATCCATTTTAATTCATTCGTACGATCTGTTTGGGGGATTTTTCGCTGGTCCGTGCGGGCTGCCTGCAACACAAAGAAAAAGCGTAAGAACGGCTGGCTCCCTTAGGAGCACAGACCCTCCGACGCTCAAGTCAGTCACAGGTGCACAACGGCGAGCCGTTGTATACCAAAGTGGTAGGGAAAAGGGTTTCGAACCTGTACTCTAGAGCCTGGGGGTGGGCATTTATAGACATTGGCGACCTATGGTGGCCTGACACGTGGAGATTCTCTCCAGCGCCTTCTAGACCCCCACGTTCTGGCTCGCGTGGGTCTTTGACAGTCCTTGGTACTCGCGTCCCTGACATTCTTTGTCGTCGAGCCTGCCAGGCGGTTTGAGTGGGGGAGAGCATCTTTCTTGTCGCTGCCAGGTGGCTATTCTGGAATGTTCAAGTCTGGGAAGTCTCAAACTGATTTGAGCGGGCTTCCGTAGACCACGTTTGTCCACGTAGCTTTCGTGGGGTTTCGGCACCTGGCATCCTTTTTTGCTGCTCTATTGTGGGCGACCTCAGGTGGGAAGCCAGAACGAGCTCGCCCTCCATTGCTCCGCCTTCCCTTCCACATCTATCAAGAGTCGGACCTCGCGGGAGCGACCTCTTCGATAAACAGGGGTCTTGGCGAGCTTGGGCGAGCTCCTGCGCGAGCTGGGCGAGCTCCTGCGTGAGCATGGGCGAGCTCCTGCTCAAGCTGGGCGAGCTCCTGCGCAAGCTGGGCGAGCTCCTGCGTGAGTTGGGTGAGCTCCTGCGCAAGCTGGGCGAGCTCCTGCATGAGCTGGGGCGAGCTCATGCGCGAGCTAGGCGAGCTCCTGCGCGAGCTGGGGCGAGCTCCTGCGCGAGCTAGGCGAGCTCCTGCGCGAGCTGGGGGCACCTTTGGTGCCTGTATCTTTATACGCATGACGGTCTAACTCCCGCTGCCACTACAAGCGAACTCCTGTGCGAGCTCTTAGCCAGTGGCCCCTTCAGCCCAATGTGGATCTCGCTCCCTGTCAAGATGATTTGGTGAGCACGGGGGGGGGGGGGGGGGGGGGGGGGGGGCGAACTCCTGGGCGGATTTCAACTACCCCCAACATTACCCCCTCCTGAGGGAGCGACCAAGGAGACCTTGACGCTTGCTCAGGAGACTTATTGCGCATGCCGGTCAAATTGGGAGCGCCAATCATTGGCGACCTCCACCTAGTGGGCTGCGGGCACCTACTGTGGGTGGTCTGCGCTGAGAGCTTTGACTGCGAGTATTTCACAAACGCTGGGCGGGCCGCGAGCATCAGCCATGAGCGATCTCCTTCCGGTGCGACCTTGTCAAACGCGGCCAGGGTCTGCTTCGGGCGAGCTTGGGCGCCTGCCGTGGGCGATCTGCGTCGAGAGTTTTGACTCCCAGTATTTCACAAACGTTGGGCAGGCCGCGAGCATCAGCCACGAGCGATCTCCTACCGGTGCGAGCTTGTCACACGTGACCAGGGTCTGCTTCGGGCGAGCTTGGGCGCCTGCCGTGGGCGATCTGGTGACCGGGTATCGCCCAAAATCTCCAACGGTCGCTTCATCTTAAATGCGGTGCGAGGCACGATGTTGATATGATGAATCTCATCATGAGATCCCGATCGGCACGAGACATGTGTCTCCTTCTCATTTGCTCCTCTTTCTGTCAGTAAAGGATAGCGTCGGCGCCGGCGCAGCCTTTTCCCACGTGTGGTCCATGCGGCACTGCCTGATTGGAGAAAGGCAAGCTGTCACTTCAACCGTCGGCGTGTCGCCTCGTTGGGCGCGCTCGAGTATTAACTGCGGCCCGATTCACCTGCTTCTCACCCGTCTATAAATAGGGGATGGGGGGCGATTTTCACCGCTGCGTGAAAACAGCTCTCCCTTCTTTCTTCACTTTTACCTCGCCTTAGACGCTTTCAGCTCACCCTAGACCTTCTTTGCTTCCATGGCCTCTGCTGTTGCTTCCTCTTCTGCTGCTGCTGCTGCTGCATCCTCCCAGGGGGAACCTCTCAATGTTACCCCCATTTCGGTGCGCGAACCTGGCGCCGAGGAGGTTCCCTCAAGGGAGCCCGCCGTCGTCTGGTTCAACGATATCAGCGGCGCGCCGGTCCCTGCTAGCCTTCGCTCCGCGGCAAACATCCCTCAGGAGCTCGCCATCCTGCCTTTCCCACACTCGGGGAGGCTGCTCTCCGGCACGGCGGTCTCCGTGGGACAGATTTGGTCAGGGCTCCGGCTACCCCTGAACCACCTCGCCAGCGAGCTACTGGAACTGGCGGGCTTATGCCTTGCTCAGCTTCCAGGAAACTCGTGGGGGATCCTCTATGGGCTTTCTCGAATTGAGGAAGCCCTCAACGTGAGGATCCCCCTCGCCTACCTCCTGAAGAAATGGTTCCTCAAGCCGGGGGACCGCCTTCAGCGAGGTGGACTGCGGCCAGTTTTACCTTACTGGCCGCACTGGCGAGCTGCTCCCGTTCTCCACCATGGAGAACAAGGACAGGTACTGGAAACAGTATCCATTCGTGGTGAATGGCGACTGGCGGGGTCCCTGCACCGGCGTCCCCGCTCTTCCCGGTAGGCCGCCCCTTCCCGTCTTCAAGGAGATCGCGGAGTACTGGGCGAAGGGGAAGAAGTGCATTACCGCGGCTCGAGAGAAATCTCTCGACGAGGCGATCTTGCACTTCCTCGGGGGACGAACTCCTGAGAAAGTCCTCGCTCCGGACTTCTCCTTCCTCTGGAAGGATCTCCGGACTAGCGTCGTCACCACCCGGCAGAAGGTGATGCGCAAGAAGGCGGTGGTCTCCCGCCACGCTGGCTCGACCTCCGCGGCTGCCCCTGCGACCTCCGCGGCTGGGCCCTCGGTGAAGAAGGGGAAGAAGAGGGCTACCCCTATCAAGGTCTCAGCACGACCTCCAACTCCGACGACGAGGAGTGGGCCTCGGGAGATAAGCCTGTGCCTGTAGCTGCGGGGCTTCCCCCACCCTTCGAGGGACCGGCGCCGCCGACCTCGACCTCTCCTGTACCTGCTCCGAGCAAGACCCCGGCACCGGCTGTGCCTGCTCCCAGCAAGTCCGCGCCCTCTGCCTCCGGCGCGCCCGCGCCCGCTGCTTCCAGCGCGCCCGCGCTCGTGCCCGCGGCTGCTGCTTCCAGCGCGCCCGCACCCTCTGCCCCCAGTGCGCCCGCGCTCGCCGCTTCCAGCGCGCCCGCGCCCGCGGCTGCTGCTTCCAGCGCGCCCGTGCCCTCTGCTCCCAGCGCGCCCGCGCCTCCCAGCGCGCCCGATGCTCCTAGCGCGCCCGCCGCTCCCAGCGAGCCCACAGCTCCCGGTGCGCCCGCGCTCGCTGCTAGCGCGCCTGCGCCCACGGCTCCCAGCGCGCCCGCGCCCGCTGCTGCCAGCGCACCTGCTCCCACGGTTCCCGGTGCGCCCGTACCCACTGCTGCCAGCGCGCCTGAGCGCACGACTCTCGTGGCTCCGGCCCTCCCGGAGGACCTGGGCGGGCTGGTCTACTGGTCTCCGGACCTGGGGACCATCCTGGACGATCTTCCGAGCTCCAGCTCGGAAGCCTCGGACCCTGGTGTGCCCGAAGAAGGGCGAGCCACCGCGCCATCCTCGGCCGCTGAATAGGGCCCCAGCGCCCAAGGGGTTGAGGCCGCTCCGGTCGTGGCCCCCGCGGTGCCTGAGCCCGTTGATGCTGCCGCCGCGGTGCCTCCTCCAGCCGCTCCGATCGAGGGAAGCCAGGCGGGCTCCTCCTCAGGCGGCCCTGAGCGCGCCCCTTACTACACGCGGGAGATCTTGGGGCGCAACATTTTTGCCTGGACTCCCTACATTGCCCTCATCAACCGGCTCGTCGAGGTGAGATTACCTTCGCGCTCCTTTGGCTTATATCCCTTTCCTGTTCTAATTTTCTTCTAACTCTTTTAACTGTTTCACCTTGCCATAGGTGGAGCGGGTCAGCCGGGCTCTCGCCGATGAGGTCGCTGGCGTGGCGGGGGATACTATCGCCCTCTACGATGACACTCTCCATACCTCGGAGAGGAGAGTAGACGAGCACATCCACCATCTTCACCAGGCGGACCGATCCGGCGAGCTCCGAGCTGAGGTGGACCGGCTGCGCCAGCAGGCCGCCTCCGTAGATACGGAGGTCGTTCAGCTGCGCCAGCGGGCCGCCACTCTCACCAAGTCGCTAGCCTCGGTCGAGGACGCTCGAGCCCGCGCCCTCGTGGATCTGCAAGAGGCGATCGAAGCCAAGGAGGCCGCTCAGAAAGAAATCCTCGAGCTCCGCAGCTAAGTGGTGGCCTCCAAGGACGAGATCCCGGCACTGAAGGAGGCACATCTCTGCGACCTCAACTCCCAGCGAGAACGACTCTAGTCGCAGCTGGGCGAGCTTCTCAAGAAGGGCGCGCTGGACGCCATCGAGAAGTATAAGACCGAAAGGTCAAAAAAGAGGAAGCGCGGTGACGATGAGGGCGTTGGCGCGGGCCCAGCCTAGGCTATATTTTTTTGTAACCTTTTGTTGTCTTTGTGATACATGCGATGAATAGAATATTTCTGAGTTCGCCTTTGTGTACTCTTCTGTGTTTCTTTTCTTTCTGCGAGTCCGCTCATGAGTCCGCTTTAGGAGTTTCGTAGCGATCTCGAGAGTGATACCCCGGGCGAGGCAGCTAATTCGATTCAACCTTTTTATTTTAAAGTACATGCAAACGAAAAACTCGGCATGCTCGCTAAAACTCAATATAGTCTCTGAGCCCAAAAAACGATAAGCGAACCAAATGACTTCAAAAACTTCCCTACACTCAGAGACTTAAAACCATTTTATTTTTGAAGGAAACTAATAAGTGCTAGCTGCCCCCTGCCCGGTTAATTTCCCTCGATGATCCTGTTCAGCGGACTTGCCCTTTTAGGGGTATGCCCGCGCCAGGATGCTTCCGTTCATGGCAGGTGAACACGAAGGATCCCGGTTAGGTTTAGAGTCCACTAGGCAGCGGACTTCCCCAAGAATCTCAAGGTCGCCCACTGGCCGCCTCTGAGGATCCCGGTCTTGCTTTAAGTCCGCACAACGACGGACTGCCCCGGGAAGCTCAAGGTCGCCCACTGGCTGCCTCTGAGGATCTTGGTCTTGCTTTAAGTCCGCACAACGGTGGACTACCCCGGGAAGCTCAAGGTCGCCCACTGGCTGTCTCTGAGGATCCCGGTCTTGCTTTAAGTCCACACAACGGCGGACTGCCCCGGGAAGCTCAAGGTCGCCCACTGGCTGCCTTTGAGGATCCCGGTCTTTCTTTAAGTCCGCACAACGGCGGACTACACTTTATAGATCATGTGGGCTCTTGCTGCGCCGAGCTTCCGAGTTAAATTCATTGTTGAAACCTCCATCGTTCATTCATAACTTCTTCAGAAGATGATTTACAAAATTCCTTGGTTTTATACATAAAACTTGCGAAGGTGCAAAGCATTCCAAGGTCGCTCTAACAGGTCGCCTTCAGCGGTCATCAACCGGTAAGCCCCCGAGCTTCCTGCTTCGTGTACTATATAGGGGCCTTCCCTGTTCGCCGCGAGCTTTCCTGCATTAGGCTCTTGCGTGTTTGCGAATACCTTTCTCATCACCATGTCACCTGCCTTGAATGCCCGATGGCGGACTCTTTTGTCATACGCGTGCTTCATTTCCTGTCTATATCCGGCGAGGTGTAGATTAGCACGCTCTCGTCTTTCTTCGAGCTGATCAAGGGAGTCGGCGAGTAGTTTGTCGTTGTCGACCTCCTCCGACGCAAGCCTTCTTTCAGTGGGCAGCTCGGCTTCTATAGGTAGCACGGCTTCGCAACCAAAAGTGAGACTGAAAGGGGACTCGTTAGTTGAGCGACGTGGAGTAGTGCGATAGGCCCACAAGACTCCATCGAGCTCCTGCTCCCACAATCCTTTTTTCCCTTCCAGCCTTTTCTTGAGGTTGTCTAGGATTACACGATTCGTATCTTCGGCCTGCCCGTTGCTTTGAGGGTACCTTGGGGACGAGAACCTTAGGTCGACCCCATATTCAATGCAAAAGCTTCTGATCAAGCGATTGTCGAACTGGCGACCATTGTCGGTGATGAGTACTCGGGGCAGCCCGAAATGACAGAAAATATTCTTCCAAAGGAAGTCTCTCACTTGCTTCTCACCTATCTTAGCTAGCGGGACCGCTTCCACCCATTTGGTGAAGTAGTCCGTAGCCACTATGATAAATTTCCTTTGCCGGGCTGATACGGGGAAAGGTCCCACAATATCTAGCCCCCATTGTTGAAACGGTCAGGGGCTCGCCAGAGGATGAAGTTCCTCTGCGGGCATATGATTTGTCGTGGCATGCTTCTGGTATTGGATGCAACTTTGTGCGACCTTCAAGGCGTCTTGCTCTAGAGTGGGCCACCAGTATCCTTGCCTCCGTACTTTCGCAGCTAGAGATCGCCCACCAGCGTGGTTTCCCAGCTCGCCAGAGTGAATGCAATTCAAAACTTCTTCGGTCTCCGGGCTCTCGATGCAATGAAGATTTGGCCCACCAAAAGATCTTCAAAAAAGGTGATCCCAGCGAATGAGATAGCGACCAGCGCATTTCTCCACTCGTCGGGCTTCCTCTCTATCCTCTGGAAGTTCGCCCTTCTGGAAAAAACGAAGAATGGGAGCGGTCCACCCGCCGGGCGATATGTCGGCAGATACTTGGTTAACAGCGGGCTCTATCAGTCGGAGCCGAGACTGATTTTGGACCTCGATGAGAATCTGGCGAGCTTCTGATGTTCCCAGTAGGGAGGCGGCGTTTGCCAAAGCATCAGCTCGCCTATTATCGGCTCGAGGAATTTGCTCGAAGGAGATCTTTTCGAACTCTGCGGCCTTTCCTTTTACCAAATCCACGTAGCCCGCCATTCGCGCATCCCGGGAGGCATAATCCTCGTTGATTTGACAAATGATTAACTGGGAATTGCTGAAAACCTTTAACCGTTTGGCGCCTACTTCTTGAGCGAGCTCTAGTCCGGCGAGCAGTGCCTCATACTCTACCTCGTTGTTGGTTGCAGCAAAATCCAGCCGGACTGATTTCTCAAGAAGTATCGACTGGGCGATCAGTGCAACCCCGATCCCGGCCCCCAAAGCGTTGGAGGATCCATCGACGAATAATTCCCAGCCCGCCATCTCTGAATGCTTAGTTGGAGGAGCGCCTAGGTTGTCCAAGAACCTCGCCTTCCCAGGGTGTGCCTCAGTTGGCTCATCCTCCTGGTACTGGACCGGTTCTTCTATGGGGAAGTCCGCCAAGAAATCGGCGAGAGCCAGCCCTTTGACAGCAACTCGAGGTACATACTCCAAACCATAGGCGGCGAGCTCGGCGGACCATCGGTAGAGCCTGCCGGCTACCGAGGGTCTGGAGAGCGCGCTCTTCAGAGGGTGCTCCGTGATGACCTTGACAGGGTGCGCCGAGAAGTAGGGGTGAAGCTTTCTCGCGGTAAGGACCAAGGCCAATGCGACCTTCTCGATTGGTCGATATCGGAGTTCGGCGGGAAGCATTGTGTGGCTTACAAAGTAGACAGGCCGCTCCACCTTTGCTTCTTCTACAACAAGGACCCCGCTTACCGCATTCTCTGTGACCGCGAGATATACGCCAAGCTCGGCACTATCTTTGGGTGCCGCTAGGATTGGCGGGCTCGCCAGATAGTCCTTGATCTTTTGAAAGGTGCGCTCGCACTTATCATCCCAACAAATGCTTGCTCCTTTTCGTAGTAGCTCGAAAAGAGGTCGGCAATTATCAGAGGATTTGGAGATGAATCGATTGAGCGCGGCGATTCGCCCGCTCAACCTCTGGACTTCCTGCCGGGTTCTTGGTGCAGGCATCTCGAGAATTGCTCGGATTTGCCCAGGGTCGGCCTCGATCCCCCTGTGGGTGACCAGGTACCCTAGGAATTTCCCAGAAGTCACCCCGAATGCGCACTTTGCCGGGTTCAGCCTCATTTGGTACTTCCTCAATACTTCGAAGGTTTCGCGGAGATCGGCGACATGCCCCTCTCGCTTTCGACTTTTCACCAGGAGGTCGTCTACATAAACTTCGACATTTCTGTCGATCTGACCCTTGAACATCTGGGTGACTAACCTTTGGTAGGTCGCTCCAGCGTTCTTAAGTCCAAAAGGCATCACTCGATAGCAGAATAGCTTCTGGTAGCCTGCCCCAGAATAGAAAGCGGTCTTCTCTTGATCGTCGACGTGGAGAGGTATCTGGTTATACCCAGAATATCCATCCATGAAGGACAAGGCCTGGAACCCGACAGCTGCGTCGACCAGTGCGCCTATCCGTGGAAGAGGAAAACTGTCCTTTGGGCATGCTTTGTTGAGGTCGGAGAAGTTGATGCACACTCTGACCGCTCCGCTCTTCTTTGGCACTGCCACAATATTGGAGATCCACTCAGGGAAGTGCGCCTCGTGTATAAAGCCAGCTCGCTCTAGCTTGTCTATCTCCGCCGCCATTGCAATGGACTTCGCAGCAGGTATGTGCCGAGCTTTTTGCTTGACCAGCGGGAACTCTTTCATGGTGTGCAGACGATGACAGGCGACCTCCGGGTCAATCCCTGGCATGTCCGCGAAGCTCCAGGCGAATACGTCATGGTATTCCCTGAGTATGTCGGTCAAGGCCAAGACCTCGCCCTTGGTTAGCGAGGTCCCGAGATGGACGATCTTCAGTCCGTCCTCGCCACCGATGTTGACCTCTTGCAATGGCTCGGCAACGGGAAAACTTCCTCTCTGGGACCCTGGTAGGCGACCTTTCTCCTCGAGCTCAAGATCCACGCCGCTCCCACCCGGGGGTGAAGTGGGGGATCTAAGCGAGGCGACCTCTCTCGGGCTTTGAGGGAGCCCGCTCGAGGTGGGCGTTAATTGCTAGGAGGGCGCGGGCCTCTTGGCCTCGGCGACCTCAACGTCTGCGAGGTGAAAGACGTCCTGCTCGCACCTAGTAGCAGCGACCTAGTCTCCTCGAATTACTACGACCCCTCCGTTGGTGGGGAACTTGAGGGCCTGGTGATTAGGCGAGGACACCGCTTTCATCTGCCTCAGCCAAGGTCGCCCTAGGATGGCATTGAAAGCGGACTGCCTATCCACCACCGCGAAACGGACTTGACGTACCTCTAGGCCCGCCGTTACGGTGAGGGTTATCTCCCCCACCACCTTAGCGACCTCGCCAGTGAAATCGGTGAGCGAGCCCGTCGAGGGAGACAGGTCAACTTGTCTCAACCCCATTCGCTGGAAGGCCGATAAGAACAGAATGTCTACGGCACTTCCTGGGTCGACCAGGACCCGCCTTACTTCGATGTTCGCCATCATAAGGCGTATGACGAGGGGATCATTGTGGGGGGTAACCACCCCGGCCATGTCCTCCTCCGAGAACCAAATGAAGTCTCGGTCTTCTATCCTTGGTGTTTGGAGCAATACAGGGGTCAGAGAAACGGAGAATACCTTCTGAGCCCGCTCCATCTCTCTAACTTGTCGACGAACCTCGTTGCTGGATCTTGGGCCGCTCAGGTGCCCGCTGATGGTGTGACAGACCGCCGGCCCTCCCGGGGGGGGTGGAGGCAAAGCAGGTTCAGCGGGCCCCGGGCGATCTCCCTCCCGAGGAGCCCGTGCCGGTATCACCTCGAATCTCCTTGGAGGCGAAATGAACTGATCCAAATGTCCTTGGGCAACCAAGTCCTCGAGGTGGTTCTTCAGAGCCCGGCATCTGTTGGTGTGACGCCCGGGGCTGCGATGAAAAGCGCAACGCCACGAATTGTCGGTTGAGCCGGGCTCCCTGACCTGCAGGGGGGGTGGATACTGAAAGAATGGTTCATTCTGAATCTGGTGAAAGATTTGCCCTGGCGAGTGGGTTAACACGGTGAAATCCCGCTCCCCGAGTCCCGGAAGCAGGCGCCAGTTTGCCGGCCTTCCAGCGACCACCGCGGGGATTTCAGCGGGCTGTACGGCAGGAGCTGCGGGCGGTCCGGGCAAAGGTACCGCCAGTGGCACCTCCCGCCTCTCCATGGCCTTAACGACGAGAGGTCGCAGAGCCGGAGGAGGTTGCTGCTCGACTGCCTTTCCCTTCCGGTCTAACACCGCATCTTCGAGCTTGATGTGTTGCTGGACAAGGGCGAAGAGCTCGACGATCGTGCGAGGATCTTTGATTACCAGCGCGTCATGAAGTTTGCTTCCCTCGGGGAGAGCGTTCCGGAAAGCGCTCATCGTTGTGCGGTCTTGGCCGACAGCGTCCTCCAGAGCGAGGTAGGCGTTTCGAAAGCGCATCGCGAAGCTTCGAAGGGTTTCACGGGCTCCCATGGCCAAGGTGAAGAGAGACTCAATCCTCTTTGGAGGCTGCCTGTTGCAGCGGTACTGCTCCAGAAATAGTCTGGAGAGAGTAGGGAAGTCTGGAATGGTGCCCGATGGCAGTTTGTGAAACCAGTTTAGCACCGAGCCCGTCAAACTACTCGGGAAAGCCCGGCACAAGACATGGTCTTGGTCCCGGAAAAATAACAGCTTCCGGTAAGCCAATAGATGGTCGATTGGATCTTGCGATCCATCGAACAGTACAAACTTAGGCGGGGTCCAATGATGAGGGAAACCTCCTTGGTGCACCTCGCTCGTGAAGGGCGAGCTACCCCCGTGGGCGGCGAGGTCCTCCAGCAGGTCCACCGTCGCGTTAGGTCGCTGCCAGTGCCCGGGGAAAACTCCCAGAGGCTGCTGCGCAGGTCCTAGGCGGCCGTGCACACTCCCTCGAGGGGGGTTCGGATCCACCCCGCGGCGACCCTCGGGGGCTACCGCTCGGCGGCCTCCTCGTGGTTTGCCCGCGGATTCCTTCAGCGTGGCAGTTGGTCTGTGGGAGGCTGCTGCCTCTCGAGCTTCGGAAGGTATAGCCACCGCGGGCTCTTTCCCTCGTCGCCGATGGTGCGGGTCACGATCCCGCTCTAGAGACCTTGCCTTCGACTCGTTAGAGTCGGCGCTCCGGCTACGGCGGCGAGGGATGGTCGCCCGCGAGGTCGCCTGGTTGCTAGACCGCTGGGTTACTACTTCTGCAGCCTCGTAAGCGGGGTTTCCGGCACCCCGCGCACGGTCGCTCTCTCGACCGGGGGTTCCGGATGGGAAACCTGCCGAGCCGGAATGGTCGTGGGCGGGCGCGATGTTGAAGCTGGTGGTCGCATCGGAGATGCCGTCTTCGCCGGCCCAGACCGTCGGCTGGCTACCGGAACCTGACGCAGTCGTGTTAGTTCCTCCATCATTGCTCGCTGGGTAGCCAACATCTCCAACAGGAGCTGGTCACTGAGCGGGACATGGGGCTGAGGGGTCTCCACCGGAGGTTTGCTGCGTGCCGACCTCGCACGGGTCCTCGGTCGCCTGCGTCCTCTCGTCGCCGGAGCCATCTTTGGGTTACGAGAGCCCCCGGCGTTCAACCGCGTGGTCGTGGGCGTTCTCGTAGGAACCAGTCGAGAAATCCCACAGACGGAGCCAAATGTTTGGGGGATTTTTCGCTGGTCCGTGCGGGCTGCCTGCAAGACAAAGAAAAAGCGTAAGAACGGCTGGCTCCCTTAGGAGCACAGACCCTCCGATGCTCAAGTCAGTCACAGGTGCACAACGGCGAGCTGTTGTATACCAAAGTGGTAGGGAAAAGGGTTTTGAACCTGTACTCTGGAGCCTAGGGGTAGGCATTTATAGACATTGGCGACCTATGGTGGCCCGACACATGGAGATTCTCTCCAGCGCCTTCTAGACCCCCATGTTCTGGCTCGCGTGGGTCTCTGACAGTCCTTGGTACTCGTGTCCCTGACATTCTTTGTCGTCGAGCCTGCCAGGTGGTTTGAGTGGGGGAGAGCATCTTTCTTGTCGCTGCCA
The DNA here is from genome assembly GCA_947650365.1 of Chamaelirium japonicum. NCBI lineage: Eukaryota > Viridiplantae > Streptophyta > Magnoliopsida > Liliales > Melanthiaceae > Chamaelirium > Chamaelirium japonicum. Next base: position 66,195,637 of record OX393552.1, read on the forward strand.
GGTGGCTATTCTGGAATGTTCAAGTCTGGGAGGTCTCGAACTGATTTGAGCGGGCTTCCGTGGACCACGTTTGTCCACGTAGCTTCCGTGGGGTTTCGGCACCTGGCATCCTTTTTTGCTGCTCTATTGTGGGCGACCTCAGGTGGGAAGCCAGAGCGAGCTCGCCCTCCATTGCTCCGCCTTCCCTTCCATATCTATCAAGAGTCAGACCTCGCGGGAGCGACCTCTTCGATAAACAGGGGTCTTGGCGAGCTTGGGCGAGCTCCTGCGCAAGCTAGGCGAGCTCCTGCGTGAGCATGGGCGAGCTCCTGCTCAAGCTGGGCGAGCTCCTGCGCAAGCTGGGCGAGCTCCTGCACAAGCTGGGCAAGCTCCTGTGTGAGCTGGGGCGAGCTCATGCGCGAGCTAGGCGAGCTCCTGCGCGAGCTGGGGCGAGCTCCTGCGCGAGCTAGGCAAGCTCCTGCGCGAGCTGGGGGCACCTCTGGTGCCTGTATCTTTGTACGCATGACGGTCTATTTCCCGCTGCCACTACAAGCGAACTCCTGTGCGAGCTCTTAGCCAGTGGCCCCTTCAGCCCAATGTGGATCTCGCTCCCTGTCAAGATGATTTGGTGAGCACGGGGGGGGGGGGGGGGGGGGGGCGAACTCCTGGGCGGATTTCAACTACCCCCAACACGATCCATTCTAATTCATTCGTACGATCTAATTTATTCGTACGATCCATTCTAATTCATTCGTACGATCGATTCTAATTCATTCGCACGATCCTTTCCAATTCATTCGTACGATCCATTCTAATTCATTCGCACAATCCATTCTAATTCATTCGCTCGAATGTATCAAATCTAATTCATTCATATGATCCATTCTAATTCATTCGCACGATCCATTCTAATTCATTCGCACAAATGTATCCATTCTAATTCATTTGCACGATCCATTCTAATTGATTCCTATGATCCATTCTAATTCATTCGTACGATCCATTCTAATTCATTCGCTCGAATGTATCCATTCTAATTCATTCGTACGATCCATTCTAATTCGTTCATACGATCCATTCTAATTCATTCGCACGATCCATTCTAATTCATTTGTACGAATCTATCCATTCTAATTCATTCGCACGATCCATTCTAATTCATTCGCACGATCCATTCTAATTCATTTGTACGATTCATTCTAATTCATTCGCAGGATCCATTCCAATTCATTTGTACGATCCATTCTTATTCATTCATACGATCCAATTTAAATCATTCGCACAATCTATTCTAATTCATTCTTACGATTCATTCTAATTCATTCGTATGATCCATTCTAACTCATTCGGTGGATCCATTCTAATTCATTCGTACGATCCATTCTAATTCATTTGCACGATCCATTCTAATTTATTTGTACGATCCATTCTATTTCATTCGTACGATCTATTCTAATTCATTCGCACGAATGTAAACATTCTAATTCATTCATACGATTCATTCTAATTCATTCGTATAAGCTATTCTAATTCATTCGTATGATTTATTCTAATTCATTCGTACGATCCATTGTAATTCATTCATACAATCCATTCAGATTCATTCGCATGAATGTATCCATTCTAATTCATTTGCACGATCCATTCTAATTCATTCGTTCGATCCATTCTAATTTATTCGTACGATCCATTCTAATTTATTCGCACGAATGTATCCATTCTAATTTATTCGTATGATCCAGTCTAATTCATTCATACGATCCATTCTAATTCATTCGCACGAATATATCCATTCTAATTCATTCGTACGATCCTTTCTAATTCATTCGCACGAATGTAACCATTCTAATTCATTCGTACGATCCATTCTAATTCATTCCTACGATCCATTCTAATTCATTCGCATGAATGTGTCCATTCTAATTCATTTGCATGATCCATTCTAATTCATTCCTACGATCCATTCTAATTCATTCGTACAATCCATTCTAATTCATTCGTACGATCCATTCTAATTCATTCATATGATCCATTTTAACTCATTCGGTGGATCCATTCTAATTCATTCGTACGATCCATTCTAATTCATTCGCACGATCCATTCTAATTCATTCGTACGATCCATTCTAATTCATTTGCACGATCCATTCTAATTCATTCGTACGATCAATTCTAATTCATTCGCACGATGCAATCTAATTTATTCGCACAAATGTATCTATTCTAACTCATTCGTACAATGCGTTCTAATCCATTCGTACGATCCATTCTAATCCATTCGTACGATCCATTCTAATTCATTCGCACGAATGTAACCATTCTAATTCATTCATATGATCCATTCTAATTCATTCGTACGATCCATTCTAATTCATTCGCACGATCCATTCTAATTCATTTGTACGAATGTATCCATTCTAATTCATTCGCACGATCCATTCTAATGCATTCATACGATTCATTCTAATTCATTCGCACGATCCATTCTAATTCATTCGTACGATCCATTCTAATTCAATTGTATGATCCATTCTAATTCATTCGCACTAACCATTCTAATTCATTCGTACGATCCATTCTAATTCATTCCTACGATCCATTCTAATTCGTTCGCACGAATGTATCCATTCTAATTCATTCGTACGATCCATTCTAATTCATTCGTACAATCCATTCAAATTCATTCGTACGATGCAATCTAATTCATTCGCACAAATGTAACCTTTCTAATTCATTTGTACGATCCATTCTAATTCATTCGTACGATCGATTCTAATCCATTCGTACGATCCATTCTAATTCATTCGTACGAATGTATCCATTCTAATGCATTCGTACGATCCATTCTAATTCATTCTCATGATTGTAACCTTTCTAATTCATTTGTATGATCCATTCTAATTCATTCGTACGATCCATTCTAATCCATTCGTACGATCTATTCTAATCCATTCGTACGTACAATCCATTCTAATTCATTCGTACGATCCATTCTAATTCATTCGTACGATCCATTCTAATTCATTCGTACGATCCATTCTAATTCGTTCATATGAACCATTCTAATTCGTTCGTACGATCCATTCTAATTCGTTCGTACGATCCATTCTAATTCATTCGCACGATCCATTCTAATTCATTCGCACGATCCATTCTAATTCGTTCGTACGATCCATTCTAATTCATTCGTACGATCCATTCTAATTCATTCGCACGATCCATTCTAATTCATTCGTATGATCCATTCTAATTCATTCCTACGATCTATTCTAATTCATTCGCTCGACACAATCCATTCGTACGATCCATTCTAATTCATTCGTACGATCCATTCTAATTCATTCGTACGATCCATTCTAATTCATTCTCACAAATGTAACCATTCTAATTCATTTGTACGATCCATTCTAATTCATTTGTACGATCCATTCTAATTCATTCGTACGATCCATTCTAATTCATTCGTACGATCCATTCTAATTCATTCGAACGATCCATTCTAATTCATTCGCTCGAATGTATCCATTCTAATTCATTCGTACGATCCATTGTAATGCATTCGTACGATCCATTCTAATTCATTCGTATGATCCATTCTAATTCATTCGTATGATCTATTCTAATTCATTCGCACAAATGTAACCATTGTAATCCATTCGTACGCTCCATTCTTATTCATTCCTATGAATGTATCCATTCTAGTTCATTCGTATGCTCCATTCATATTCATTCGTACACTCCATTCTTATTCATCACACAAATGTATCCATTCTAATTCATTCGCACAATCCTTTCTAATTCATTCATACGATCCATTCTAATTCATTCGTATGATCCATTCTAACTCATTCGGTGGATCCATTCTAATTCATTCGTACGATCCATTCTAATTCATTCACACGATCCATTCTAATTTATTCGTACGATCCATTCTAATTCATTCGTACGATCTATTCTAATTCATTCGCTCGAATGTATCCATTCTAATTCAATCGTACGAATGAATTAGAATGGATCGTACAAATGAATTAGATTGGTTACATTCGTACGAATGAATTAGAATGGATCATAGGAATAAATTAGAATGGATCGTGCGAATGAATTAGAATGGATCGTACGAATGAATTAGAATGGATCGTACGAATGAATTAGAATGGATCGAATGAATGAATTAGAATGGATCATTCGCACGAATGTAACCATTCTAATTCATTCATATGATCCATTCTAATTCATTCGTACGATCTATTCTAATTCATTCGCACGATTCATTCTAATTCATTTGTACGAATGTATCCATTCTAATTCATTCGCACGATCCATTCTAATGCATTCATACGATTCATTCTAATTCATTCGCACGATCCATTCTAATTCATTCGTACGATCCATTCTAATTCATTTGTATGATCCATTCTAATTCATTCGCACTATCCATTCTAATTCATTAGTACGATCCATTCTAATTCATTCTGACGATCCATTCTAATTCATTCGCACGAATGTATCCATTATAATTCATTCGTACGATCCATTCTAATTCATTCGTACAATCCATTCAAATTCATTCGTACGATGCAATCTAATTCATTCGCACAAATGTAACCTTTCTAATTCATTTGTACGATCCATTCTAATTCATTCGTACGATCCATTCTAATCCATTCGTACGATCCATTCTAATTCATTCGTACGAATGTATCCATTCTAATGCATTCGTACGATCCATTCTAATTCATTCTCATGATTGTAACCTTTCTAATTCATTTGTATGATCCATTCTAATTCATTCGTACGATCCATTCTAATCCATTCGTACGATCCATTCTAATCCATTCGTACGTACGATCCATTCTAATCCATTCGTACGATCCATTCTAATTCATTCGTACGATCCATTCTAATTTTTTCTCACAAATGTAACCTTTCTAATTCATTCGTACGATCCATTCTAATTCATTCGTACGATCCATTCTAATTCGTTCATATGAACCATTCTAATTCGTTCGTACGATCCATTCTAATTCGTTCGTACGATCCATTCTAATTCATTCGCACGATCCATTCTAATTCATTCGCACGATCCATTCTAATTCGTTCGTACGATCCATTCTAATTCATTCGTATGATCCATTCTAATTCATTCCTACGATCTATTCTAATTCATTCGCTCGACACAATCCATTCGTACGATCCATTCTAATTCATTCGTACGATCCATTCTAATTCATTCTCACAAATGTAACCTTTCTAATTCATTTGTACGATCCATTCTAATTCATTTGTACGATCCATTCTAATTCATTCGTACGATCAATTCTAATTCATTCGTACGATCCATTCTAATTCATTCGCACGATCCATTCTAATTCATTCGCTCGAATGTATCCATTCTAATTCATTTGTACGATCCATTGTAATGCATTCGTACGATCTATTCTAATTCATTCGTACGATCCATTCTAATTCATTCGTATGATCTATTCTAATTCATTCGCACGAATGTAACCATTGTAATCCATTCGTACGATCCATTCTTATTCATTCCTATGAATGTATCCATTCTAGTTCATTCGTACGCTCCATTCATATTCATTCGTACGCTCCATTCTTATTCATCACACAAATGTATCCATTCTAATTCATTCGCACAATCGATTCTAATTCATTCATACGATTCATTCTAATTCATTCGTATGATCCATTCTAACTCATTCGGTGGATCCATTCTAATTCATTCGTACGATCCATTCTAATTCATTCGCACGATCCATTCTAATTTATTCGTACGATCCATTCTAATTCATTCGTACGATCTATTCTAATTCATTCGCTCGAATGTATCCATTCTAATTCAATTGTACGAATGAATTAGAATGGATCGTACAAATGAATTAGATTGGTTACATTCGTACGAATGAATTAGAATGGATCATAGGAATAAATTAGAATGGATCGTGCGAATGAATTAGAATGGATCATACGAATGAATTAGAATGGATCGTATGAATGAATTAGAATGGAACGAACGAATGAATTAGAATGGATCGTACGAATGAATTAGAATGGATCGTGCGAATAAAATAGAATGGATCGTATGAATAAATTAGAATGGATCATACGAATGAATTAGAATGGATCGTGCGAATGAATTAGAATGAATCGTACGAATGCATTAGAATGGATTGTACGAATGAATTAGAATGAATCGTACGATCCATTCTAATTCATTCATCCGATCCATTCTAATTTATTCGCACGAATGTATCCATTCTAATTCATTCGTACAATCCATTCTAATTCATTCGCACGATCCATTCTAATTCATTCATATGATCCATTCTACTTCATTCCTATGATCTATTCTAATTCATTCGCTCGAATGTATCCATTCTAAATCATTCCTTCGATCCATTCTAATTCATTCGTACGATCCATTCAAATTCATTCACATGATCCATTCTAATTCATTCGTATGATCCATTCTAATTCATTCGTACGATCCATTCTATTTCTTTTGTACGATCCATTCTAATTCATTCGTACGATCCATTCTTATTCATTCGCACAAATGTATCTATTCTAATTTATACGTATAATGCGTTCTAATCCATTCGTACGATCCATTCTAATCCATTCGTACGATCCATTCTAATTCATTCGCACGAATGTAACCATTCTAATTCATTCGTACGATCCATTCTAATCCATTCGTACGATCCATTCTAATCCATTCGCACGAATGTATCCATTCTATTTCATTTGCACGATCCATTATAATTCATTCCTATGATCCATTCTAATTCATTCGTACGATCCATTCTAATTAATTCGCTCGAATGTATCCATTCTAATTCATTCGTACGATCCATTCTAATTCGTTCGTACATCCATTCTAATTCGTTCGTACGATCCATTCTAATTCATTCGCACGATCCATTCTAATTCATTTGTACGATCCATTTTAATTCATTCGCATGATCCATTCTAATTCATTCGTATGATACATTCGTGCGAATGAATTAGAATTGATCGTATGAATGAATTAGAATGGATCATAGGAATGAATTAGAATGGATCGTGTGAATGAATTAGAATGGATCGTACGAATGAATTAGAATGGATCGTGCGAATGAATTAGAATAGATCGTATGAATGAATTAGAATGGTTACATTCGTGCGAATGAATTAGAATGGATCGTACGAATGGTTTAGAATGGATCGTACGAATGGATTAGAATGGATCGTACGAATGAATTAGAATGGATACATTCGAGCGAATGAATTAGAATGGATCGTACGAATGGATTAGAATGTATCATACGAATGGATTAGAATGGATCGTACGAATGGATTAGAATGGATCGTAAGAATGAATTAGAATGGATCATACAAATGAATTAGAAAGGTTATATTCGTGAGAATGAATAAGAATGGATCGTATGAACGAATTAGAATGGATCGTACGAATGAATTAGAATGGATACATTCGTGCGAATGAATTAGAATGGATCGGACAAATGAATTAGAATTGATCGTGCGAAATAATTAGAATGGATCATACGATTGAATTTGAATGGATCGTACGAATAAATTTCTAATTCAGTCGTATCAATGTATCCATTTTAATTCATTTGTACGATCCATTCTAATCCATTCGTACGATCCATTCTAATCCATTCGTACGATCCATTATAATCCATTCGTACAATCCATTCTAATTCATTCGTATAAATGTATCCATTCTAATTCATTCGTACGATCCATTCTAATTCATTCCTACGATCCATTCTAATTCATTCGCACGAATGTATCCATTCTAATTCATTTGCATGATCCATTCTAATTCATTCCTATGATCCATTCTAATTCATTCGTACGATCCATTCTAATTCATTCGCTCGATCCATTCTAATTCATTCGTACGATTCATTCTAACTCATCCCTACGATCTAATTCATTCCTATGATCCATTCTAATCCATTCATACGATCCATTCTAATTCGTTCGTACGATCCATTCTAATTCGTTCGTACGATCCATTCTAATGCATTCGTATGATTCATTCTAATCCATTCGTACGATCCATTCGTACGATCCATTCTAATTCATTCATATGATCCATTCTAACTCATTCGGTGGATCCATTCTAATGCATTCGTACGATTCATTCTAATTCATTCGCACGATCCATTCTAATTCATTTGCACGATCCATTCTAATTCATTCCTATGATCCATTCTAATTAGTTCATACGAAATATTCTAATTCATTCGCTCGAATATATCCATTCTAATTCATTCGTACGATCCATTCTTATTCATTCGTACGATCCATTCTAATTCATTCTCACGAATGTAACCTTTCTAATTCATTTGTACGATCCATTCTAATTAGAAAGGTTACATTCGAGCGAATGAATTGGAATAGATCGTAGGAATGAATTAGAATGGATCATACGAATGAATTAGAATGGATCGTGCGAATGAATTAGAGTGAATCGTACGAATGCATTAGAATGGATCGTACGAATGAATTAGAATGAATCTTACGAACGAATTAGAATGGATCGTACGAACGAATTAGAATGGATCGTATGAACGAATTAGAATGGATCGTACGAATGAATTAGAATGGATACATTCGAGCGAATGAATTAGAATGGATCGTACGATTGAATTAGAATGGATCATAGGAATGAATTAGAATGGATCGTGCAAATGAATTAGAATGCATACATTCGTGCGAATGAATTAGAATAGATCATACGAATGAATTAGAATGGATCGTACGAATGAATTAGAATGGATCGTGCGAATGAATTATAATGAATCGTACGAATGAATTAGAATGGATCGTACGAATGAATTAGTATGAATACATTTGTACGAATGAATTAGAATGGATCGTACGAATGGATTAAAATAGATACATTTGTGCAAATGAATTAGATTGCATCGTACGAATGAATTTGAATGCATTGTACGAATGAATTAGAATGGATTGTACGAATGAATTAGAATGGATACATTCGAGCGAATGAATTAGAATGGATTATACGAATGAATTAGAATGGGTACATTTGTGCGAATGAATTTGAATGGATTGCACGAATTGAATTAGAATGGATCATACGAATGAATTAGAATGGATCGTGCGAATGAATTTGAATTGGTCATATGAATGAAGTAGAATGGATCGTACGAATAAATTAGAATGGATCATATGAAAGAATTAGAATGGATTGTGCGAATGAATTAGAAAGGATCGTACGAATGAATTAGAATGGATTGTACGAATGAATTAGAATAAATCGTACAAATGAATTATAATGGATCATACAAATGAATTAGAAAGGTTACATTCGTGAGAATGAATTAAAATGGATCGTACGAATGAATTAGAATGGATACATTCGAGCGAATGAATTAGAATGGATCGTACGAATGAATTAGAATGGATCATAGGAATGAATTAGAATGGATCATGCAAATGAATTAGAATGGATACATTCGTGCGAATGAGTTAGAATCGATCGTAGGAATGAATAAGAATGGATCGTACGAATGAATTTGAATGGTTACATTCGTGCGAATGAATTGGAATGGATCATAGGAATGAATTAGAACGGATCGTGCGAATGAATTAGAATGGATCGTACGAATGAATAAGAATGGATCGTACGAATGAATTAGAATGGAACGTACGAATGAATTAGAATGGATCGAACGAATGAATTAGAATGGATCGTTCGAATGAACTAGAATGGATCGTGCGAATGAATTAGAATGGATCGTACGAATGAATTAGAATGGATCATACGAATGAATTAGAATGGATCGAACGAATGAATTAGAATGGATACATTCGAGCGAATGAATTAGAATAGATCATAGGAATGAATTAGAATGGATCATATGAATGAATTAGAATGGATCGTGCGAATGAACTAGAAAGGATCGTACGAATGAATTAGAATAGATTTATTCGTGCAAATGAATTAGATTGCATCGTACGAATGAATTTGAATGGATTGTATGAATGAATTAGAATGGATCGTACGAATGAATTAGAATGGATCATGCGAATGAATAAGAATAGATTGTACAAATGAATTAGAATGGATCGTACGAATAAATTAGAATGGATCGTTCGAATGAATTAGAATGGATCGTATGAATGAATTAGAATGGATCGTACAAATGAATTAGAAAGGTTACATTTGTGAGAATGAATTAGAATGGATCGTACGAATGAATTAGAATGGATCGTACGAATGGATTAGAATGGATCGTACGAATGAATTAGAATGGATCATGCAAATGAATTAGAATGGATTGTACGAATGAATTAGAATGGATACATTTGTGTGAATGAATTAGAATAGATCGTGCGAATGAATTAGAATGGATCGTACGAATGAATTAGAATGGATATATTTATGCGAATGAATTAGAATGTATCGAACGAATGAATTAGAATGGATACATTTGTGCGAATGAATTAGAATAGATCATACGAATGAATTAGAATGGATCGTACGAATGAATTAGAATGGATACATTTGTGCGAATGAATTAGAATGGATCGTATATTCGTGCAAATAAATTAGAATGGATCGTATGAATAAATTAGATTGGATCCACCGAATGAGTTAGAATGGATCATACGAATGAATTAGAATGGATCGTACGAATGAATTAGAATGGATTGTGCGAATGAATTAGAATGGATCGTGCAAATGAATTAGAATGGATCGTATGAATGAATAAGAATGGATCGTACGAATGGATTAGAATGGATCGTACGATGCAATCTAATTCATTCTAATTCATTCGCACGAATGTTTCTAATTCATTCGCACGATCCATTCTAATTTATTCGTACGATCCATTCTAATTCATTCGCACGATCCATTCTTATTCATTCATACGATCCATTCTAATTCATTCGCACAATCCATTCAAATTCATTCGTACGATCCAATCTAATGCATTCGTACGATTCATTCTAATTCATTCGCACGATCCATTCTAATTCATTCGTACGATCCATTCTAATTCATTCATACAATCCATTCTAATTCATTCGCACGAATGTATCCATTCTAATTCATTCGTACAATCCATTCTAATTCATTCGCATGATCCATTCTAATTCATTTGTATGATCCATTCTAATTCATTTATACGATCCATTCTAATTCATTCGCACGAATGTATCCATTCTAATTCATTTGCATGATCCATTCTAATTCATTCGTATGATCCATTCTAATTCACTCGTACGATCCATTCTAATTCATTCGCTCGAACGTATCCATTCTAATTCATTCGTACGATCCATTCTAATTCGTTCATACGATCCATTCTAATTCATTCGTACGATCCATTCTAATTCGTTCGTACGATCCATTCTAATTCATTCGCACGATCCATTCTAATTCTTTCATATGATCCATTCTAATTCATTCGCACGAATGTATCCATTCTAGTTCATTCGTACGCTCCATTCTAATTCATTCGTATGATCCATTCTAATTCATTCGCACGATCCATTCAAATTCATTCGCACGATCCATTCTATTTCATTCGTACGATCCATTCTAATTCATTTATACAATCTATTCTAATTCATTCGCACGAATGTATCCATTCTAATTCATTCGCACAATCCAATCTAATTCAAACGTACGATCCATTCTAATTCATTCACATGATGTATTCTAATTCATTCGTATGATCCATTCTAATTCATTCGTATGATTCATTCTAATTTATTCGTACGATCCATTCTAATTCATTCGTATGATCCATTCTAATTTATTCGTTCAAATAAATCCATTCTAATTCATTTGTACGATCCATTCTAATTCATTTGCACGATCCATTCTAATTCATTCCAATGATCCATTCTAATTCATTCGTATGATACATTCATACGACTGAATTAGAATGGATTGTACGAATGAATTAGAATTGGTCTTACGAATGAATTAGAATGGATCGTACGAATGAATTAGAATGGATCGTGCGAATGAATTAGAATGGATCGTACGAATGAATTAGAATGGATATATTTGAACGAATAAATTAGAATGGATCATACGAATAAATTAGAATGGATGGTACGAATGAATTAGAATGAATCATACGAATGAATTAGAATGGATCATACGAATGAATTAGAATACATCATGTGAATGAATTAGAATAGATCGTACGTTTGAATTAGATTGGATTGTGCGAATGAATTAGAATGGATTGTGCGAATGAATTAGATTGGATTGTGCGAATGAATTAGAATGCATCATACGAATGAATTAGAATGGATCGTGCGAATGAATTAGAATGGATCGTACGAACGAATTAGAATGGATCGTACGAATAAATTAGAATGGATATATTCGTGCGAATGAATTAGAATGGATCATATGAAAGAATTAGAATGGATCGTACAAACGAATTAGAATGGATCGTATGAACGAATTAGAATGGATCGTACGAATAAATTAGAATGGATACATTCGAGCGAATGAATTAGAATGGATCGTACGAATGAATTAGAATGGATCATAGAAATGAATTAGAATGGATCGTGATCATACGAATGAATTAGAATAGATCGTGCGAATGAATTAGAATGGATCGTGCGAATGAATTAGAATGGATCGTACGAATGAATAAGAATGGATCGTACGAATGAATTAGAATGGATCGTACGAATGAATTAGAATGGATTGTGCGAATGAATTAGAATGGATCGTACGAATGAATTAGAATGGATCATACAAATGAATTAGGAAGGTTACATTTGTGAAAATGAATTAGAATGGATCGTACGAACAAATTAGAATGGATCATGCGAATGAATTTGAATGGATCGCACGAATGAATTAGAATGGATCGAACGAATGAATTAGAAGGGATACATTCGAGCAAATGAACTAGAATAGATCGTACGAATGAATTAGAATGGATCGTACGAATGAATTAGAATGGATACATTCATACGAATGAATTAGAATGGATCATACAAATGAATTAGAATAGATCGTACGAATGAATTAGAATGGATCGTACGAATGGATTAGAATGGATCGTACGAATGGATTAGAATGGATACCTTTGTGCGAATGGATTAGAAGGGATCATTCAAATGGATCGTAGGAATGAATTAGAATGGATCGTACGAATGAAACAGAATGGTTACATTCGTGCGAATGAATTAGAATGGATCATACAAATGAATTAGAAAGGTTACATTCATGAGAATGAATTAGAATGGATCGTACGAATGAATTAGAATGGATCATGCGAACGAATTAGAATAGATCGTGCGAATGAAATAGAATGAATTAGAATGGATCATATGAAAGAAATAGAATGGATCGTGCGAATGAATTAGAAAGGATCGTACGAATGAATTAGAATGGATATATTCGTGCGAATGAATTAGAATGGATCGTACGAATGAATTAGACTGGATCGTACGAATAAATTAGAATGGATACATTCATGCAAATGAATTAGAATGGATCGTACGAATGAATTAGAATGGATCATACGAATGAATTAGAATGGATCGTATGAATGAATTAGAATGGATCGTACGAATGAATTAAAATGGATCTTATGAATGAATTAGAATGGTTATATTCGTGCGAATGAATTAGAATGGATCGTACGAATGGATTAGAATGGATCGTACAAATGGATTAGAACGCATTGTACGAATGTGAATTAGAATGGATCGTATGAATGTATTAGAATAAATCGTACGAATGAATTAGAATGGTAACATTCGTGCGAATGAATTTGAATAGATCATACGAATGAATTAGAATGGATCGTACGAATGAATTAGAATGGATACATTTGTGCGAATGAATTAGAATGGATCGTGCAAATGAATTAGAATGGATACTGTGGGTGCAAATTTTGGTAAGAAGTCTTCAAACAGCGGGACCCACCGGCCATGCCTGGTGGGCCCCTGGAGACAACAGCGGGACCCACCGGCCCTGCCTGGTGGGCCCCTGGAGACAACAGCGGGACCCACCGGCCCTGCCTGGTGGGCCCCTGGAGACAACAGTGGGACCCACCGGCCCTGCCTGGTGGGCCCCTGGAGACAACAGCGGGACCCACCGGCCCTGCCTGGTGGGCCCCTGGAGACAACAGTGGGACCCACCGGCCCTGCCTGGTGGGCCCTAGGCGACAACAGTGGGACCCACCGGCCCTGCCTGGTGGGCCCCTGGAGACAACAGCGGGACCCACCGGCCCTGCCTGGTGGGCCCCTGGAGACAACAGCGGGACCCACCGGCCCTGCCTGGTGGGCCCACGAGGACTATCACGGGACCCACCGGCCCTGCCTGGTGGGCCCACGAGGGCTACCAAGGGACCCACCTGCCCTGCCTGGTGGACCCCCGAAGACAACAGCAGGACCCACCAGCCTTACCTGGAGGATCCCCAGATACGGCAGCAGAAACCGCCATTTACCCCAGAATTCCTCTCAGAGAATCCTATAAATAGCAGAGCCTTCGAATGTAAATGGATCCAAAAATTCTGATTTTCCACTCTGAGATCTGACTTTCAGAACCAGAGCTCTGGAATCTCTCAACTTTCCCTCTTCCATCTCCCTTTGATCTCTCTCCTTCGAAGAGATCAGATTGTCTTGAGTGAGACTCGGCCTGTCGAGATCACTTCGATACAAGTGTTAGTGAATTCGGGTTGCTCCCAATAGCACGGAGACGTAGGCTTCGGCTGAACTTCGAGATCATATCTCTCGTGTCAAATCTCTGATTGCATCTCTCTCTCTCTGTTTGCATTTTGTGAGCTCCAACTCCAATCGATAGATCGAGCAACGCTCTCTTCGACTTCAACTTCGATTGACTGGTGAGGCGAGGTCTTCGGGTCGGCACGAAGATTTTCCCCCACAGTTTGGCGCCGTCTGTGGGATCCGAGCAAAAAGTCGAGCTCTCTCCACTACTACTTGATCGGTTGAGCATACAACCGATCTTGATAGCCAAACTTCCTCGCCCTCTCGGTTGATCAGACAACTGATCGGACGTCGGCACTCTCATTGCACCCTTCGTCCTCTGAATGGCGAGAACCAAACACCAGGGTCAACCAGAAGGAAGTAACACTCAATAACAAGCTTGTCCTTAGACTCGTTCAATGAGTCAAAGGCTCAATTTCGGACAGCCCCTTGCTGTCCCGGTCCCGGAGATGGGGGTTCAGTCAGGGAGTGGGAGATCTGTCGATTGACCGATCCCTCATCCCGCACGACAGTCAATTGGGCAAACAGCCCCCGCTCCAGCTGAAGATCCTCCATCGACCTATCAAATTTCAGCGGTCGACTTCCAACTCCTCCAATTGGCGAAGCAAAACGCCACCCTCACCGCTGAGAGGGATGCTCTCAAGAGAGCAGCTTCCGAAGCTGGGATAGCTCTAACTATCCCCTCTACAAGTGAGAGGGTCGATCTTCCTCGACATTCAATCCACTCCGAACAACGGAGGTCAATGGGTACTGCTACCCTCGAGAGGATTCGACCTGATCCAACTCCCTCTGCTACCCCCTGGAAGCAAAGTGTTTGGGACCGTCTCGATGACGAGTCTTCTCAATCTTCTTCTGGCCGCAACTGCAACAAAAGGGAACCTTCAAAACTCAACACACCAAGGAAGCACCAAATGAAAGGCGCTCATTCAAAGAGTAGAGTCTCTCCTTCCATTCCACCTCAACGTAGACTTGGATCGGACCTTCGACATCGACTTCAACCGGCAAATACTTCAATGCCAGAATGAGACCTTGCAATCTTGCCCCTTGACCCGCATCTAGGTCGGGGACATGGTCGTAGAGATGGGTATTCATCCGCCGGACCTCTCCATCGAAGTCTCTTCGAGACGACCTTTCCAAGGGGATGGAGAACTCCTATCCTCCCCAAATTCAACTGCATCAGAGGAGATCCAACTCTCCACATACTTGCCTTCAAGCAAGCCTTGACGCCACACGAAGAAGAAAACAATGTACTCTGCCGCACCTTTGCGGGAAGTCTCGATGAGCCGTCGCTCGACTGGTATCACAATCTTCGAGCAGGGTCCATCACCCAGTTCGATGTTTTAGCTAAACTCTTCGTGCAGCATTATCAGCTCAATATGAAGCCCGAGAAGAAGCTCGACTCTCTCTATCGGCTAAGAATGGGTGCTGACGAGACTCTCCGAAGTTTCACTAGGAGGTTTCGCAACGAGCATGCTGCCCTCTCTGGAAGACATTTGGATGATGAAGCCATCATGTTGGCTTTCCAGAATGCTCTCCGCTCGATCTACATATCTACAACGACTTTATCCGCAATCCCCCTCCTTCTCTGGGTGCTATGTTCGATCGAATCCAGAGAGAGATCGAGGTCGAAGACGATCAAGTCGCTCGAAAAGGGCAAGAAACAAAACGAAGGCCTGCGGAGAGAGAAGCTCCCAAGTATGCTGCCAAGGCTCACAACGCTGAGGCAGCAGCCTCTCCAGCCAACAAACGATCAAAGAATGACGGGCGTCGATCTCCAACAAAGACCACTTTCACCGAGTGGAATATACCGGTCGAACAAATACTCGACCGCATTCAACACGAGGAATTCCTTCGAAGACCCAATCCACTTCAGCCTAACACAAAGTTCCCTGCCGACAAAACTATTTATTGCGATTTCCATCAGAGCCATGGCCATTCCACCGATCGGTGCTATCGGCTAAAGTTTCACGTCGAAGACTTGCTGAGAGAAGGCCACCTCCATGAATTCACCAGAGAAGGGCAAGATCAACGTCGATCCTCTGCAAAGGGGAAAGAGGCTTGCTGGATTCATCAAATCTCTTCCAACCCATCATCTCTTACTGTGAATGCCAATATCTTTGGCATTCATGGATCATTGCACAACCAAGCAGTGACCGGGAAAGAAGTCGATCGGCAAATTCGGCGCATCTTCCATGTTCGATCTACTACAAATAAAGAAGATACCTGGATCGAGAAGCCCATCGAAGGTCTTGCTTGGTCGTCCATCGTCTTCAACGACACTGATCTTCAAGGAGTTCATACTCCACATCGAGACCCCCTGGTTTTGAAACTCATTATCGACGGAAGCACCGTCAATCGGATCCTCATCGACACCGGGAGTTCTATCGACATTATGTTCTCAAACTGCTTCAAACGTCTGGGACATAAATATCAAAGCCTTGACGTCGTTCCAACCGTGATCACTGGCTTCAACGGCGAACAAAGCATCACGGTGGGCGAATCGAGATTCACTCTGGACCTCAGCCGAGAGACTCGAGTCTCGGTGAGGTTTGCCATTGTCGAAGGGGTCTCCAGTTACAACGCCATCCTCGGGCGACCTTTCCTCCACCAGATCAATTCCATCTCCTCCTCTTACCACCAACTACTCAAGTTTGCAACTAGAGAAGGCATCGTCTGTATTCGAGGCGATCAACAATCTGGAAGGTCTTGTAAGGCTGCTGCGGCTAAGACAGATCGAAAGATCAACATTGCTCCTCCAAAGCGGCCGCGAGATGAAGCTGGTCCCTCTTCTAAATAGCAATCAAAGGAGATTCCGTTGATAGAACCTCTACCAATCGAATGGGAAGCGTCACCTTCAATTGAAGAAATCATCCCAATCAACATCAGCAGCGGAGATCTCCCTCGACAGACTTTCATTGGTACCGGTCTTAGCGACGCAGAAGCGCAAGACATGGTATCCTTCCTCAAGTCCAATATCGACGTCTTCGCTTGGTGTTTCGAAGACATGCCTGGCATCAATCCAGATGACGCTTGTCACCGACTTGCGATCAAAGAAGAGGTGAAGCCTGTCAAGCAAAAGCCACACACCATCCGACCAGAGCTACAAGTTGCTGTTCAAGAAGAAATCACCAAGTTACTCGCAGCAGGCTTCATCCGTGAAGTAGAGTATCCTACTTGGATCTCTAATATTGTTGCTGTTCCGAAGAAGAATGGGAAAGTCAGAGTCTGCATCGACTTCACCAACCTCAACAAGGCTTGCCCCAAAGACCCATTTCCCATGCCAAGGATCGATAGACTCGTCGATGCCACTGCTGGCCACGAGCTATTGTCTTTCATGGATGGGTATTCTGGATATAATCAAATTCCACTTCATCCAGACGATCAAGAGAAGACTTGCTTCGTGACTAGCCGAGGTCTCTACTGCTACAATGTAATGCTGTTCGGCCTCAAAAATGCTGGATCTACCTATCAAAGGCTAGTCACCAAGATGTTCGAAAACCAGATCGGTCGCAACGTCGAAGTATATGTCGATGATCTCCTCACCAAGAGTTCCGTTCGAAGCAAGCATCTTTCCGATCTGGCGGAAACCTTTCAAGTTCTTCGAAAATATCGTATGAAGCTCAATCCAGCTAAGTGCGCTTTCGGAGTTCAATCGGGCAAATTCCTGGGTCACCTTGTGACCAGGAGGGGTATCGAAGCTAATCCCGACCAAATCCGAGCAGTTCTGGATATGCCTTCACCTACAAATCGAAAAGAAGTTCAACGCCTCACTGGAAGGTTAGCAGCACTCAATCGATTCATCTCAAAATCTTCCGATAAGTGCAAACCCCTCTTCGACAAACTACGAAAGGCGGATACATCCGGCTGGAGTCCAATCTGTGAAGAAGCATTTCAAAGCATCAAGAAATATCTGGTGCAAGCTCCTATCTTGACAGCTCCACTTCCAGAAGAAGACTTATGGCTTTATCTCGCCGTCACTGATCAAGCAATCAGCACGGTCCTAGTTAGTAGGAGAAAAGGCATCGAGCATCCAGTCTATTATATCAGCCACACTCTTCTTCCGACTGAAACTCGCTACTCAAAAACTGAGAAGGTCATACTGGCCTTACTTACTGCATCACGTCGTCTACAACCTTATTTCGTCTCCCACCAGATCACTGTCATCTCTGAACACCCACTCAAAGATATTATTGACAAAGCTGGTAGGGCTGGTCGAATGACCAAATGAGTGATCGAAATGAGTGCTCTGGGGATTCAATTCGAATCTCGCACTTCTATCAAAGGTCAAGCAGTTGCTGACTTCCTAGCTGACTTCCCAGTTGAAGACCCCATCACTTGGGAAGAAGATGTCGACATGCGCTTAGAAGATGAGGACAATACTCTGATCAACCTTGCAACAAAAATTGATCCAAGTCTCGAAGCTATTGCTGCAACTCCTCCATGGAAGCTTTATACTGATGGAGCTTCAAGTTCGATCGGTTCGGGAACTGGGATAGTCTTAGTATCCCCCGAATTTGATCATCTACAGAAGGCCACTCTCCTAGGGTTCAACGCCACCAACAACGAAGCCGAATACGAAGCACTCATTTCCGGACTCGAAATGGCGGAATCCCTGGGGGTAGACCGAATCATCGTATACAGTGACTCCCAGTTGATCATAAGGCAAATCAATGGAGAGTATACAGCTCGTGAAAAAAGAATGCAACTCTATTTGGCCTTAGTACGACGTCTTCAACAACGTTTTACTATTACTGAGTTCGTTCAAATCCCAAGAGCAGAAAACCGAGAAACAGATGCCTTAGCCAATGCGGCCTCAGTTCTGGGAGACTCACTCGGAGGAAGGCAAATACAGATCGATTATCAAGAAATACCCAAGACCATCCCCGATCAACAGATCCTTGCTACTTCTAAGAGATCTGGGGGTGGAGATCAATTGAGGTCAAGCCTTACTACAAATGAGTCTGAAGATTGGCGACAGTCGATTTTTGACTTCTTCGAATATGGCAAAGTACCAGAAGATCCCAATCAAGCTCGAAGACTTCAAAGAAAACTTCCTTGCTATACTGTTCACGGAGAAGATTTATATTTCAAATCTCACAACGGGATGTTGCTCAAGTGCCTTGGTCCCGAGCAAGCATAGGCCATCCTGATTGATATCCATTCTGGAGCTTGTGGGAATCATTCGGGAGGAAGATCTCTTGAAGCCAAGACGAAGCTGCAAGGTTACTACTGGCCTACAATGACAAGAGATGCTCGACAAGTTGTTCAAAGATGCGAGCCATGCCAAAGACATGCTCGAGCTATCCATCTCCCTGCAGATGAGCTTCATCAACTATCAAGTCCCTGGCCATTCCATCAGTGGGGGTTAGATTTCTTGGGTCCTTTCCCCCCAACTCCGAGAAAACAAAAGTATCTACTGCTCGCCACGGATTACTTCACCAAATGGGTTGAAGCTGTGCCTCTCTTCCGAGAGACTGACGACGAAGTGATCAAATTCATTCGGCACAACATCTTCTCAAGGTTCGGCACACCTCAAGTTCTTGTTGCTGACAATGGAGCTCAATTTGACTCTGACAAGTTCCGTGAGTTTTGTCTGAACAATGGAATCAAGCACTTCTACTCAACTCCAAGGTACCCTCAATGCAATGGTCAAGCTGAAGCCTCCAATAGAGCAATTCTTGGTATACTCAAGAAAAAACTCGACAACAAGAAGGGATTGTGGGAACAAATCCTACCTGAAGTTCTTTGGGGGTATCGCACAACACCGAGAAGATCAACAGGGTTCTCACCCTTTCGTCTAACATATGGATCGGAAGCAGTACTCCCAACAGAAAACATATCAAATACTCTGAAGACCAGAGCAGTTGAAGAAGGAATCAACAAAGAGCTTCGGATCAATGATCTAGACTTCTCTGAAGAACTACGAGACCAAGCTTCCCTTCGTGTGGCCAAGTACCAGCAGAAGATCAAACGAGCATATGACCAAAAGGTTTACAAGAGACAATTCCCAATCGGCAGTCTGGTTCTCAGAGCTGTTTTTTACAACACTAAGGAGCATAGCAGTGGAAAACTAGCTCCCAACTGGGAAGGACCCTACATTGTCGAATCGGTAGGAGGCAAAGGCTCTTACAGACTGATCTCACCAGAAGGAGATAGATTGCCTCGAGCTTGGAATTCTAGACATCTCAAGTTATTCTATCCATGATGTAAATACCATGATGAATAAAGTTCTCTTTCAAATGTTCAAATATGCAAGTGTTCAGTTTTTCAATTCAAGTTCTGAAGCAGTTCCAAATTATCCATATTCAAGTTACCAGGTCTTTTAACAAGTTTGGGTGTTAGAGTTGCGACTCAACCCCTTACTAGCAAATGTTAAACTGACCCTATTCAAGTTACCAAGCCTTTTAACAAGTTTGGGTGTTAGAGTTGCGACTCAACCCTTTACTGGCAAATGTTAAATTGACCTTCAAATTTCAATATTCAATTTCAATCAATTTCGATATCGTCTAACATGTTTGGGTACTTGAGTTGCGACTCAACCCCTCACATACAAGTGTTACACGAATTCCAATTCAATGTTCAAGTTACAAGTTTGGGTAATCGAGTTGCGACTCGACCCCTTACATTCAAAAGATTGTATCTATTCCAATACTATCCAGTACATGATATTAAAGACATTCAACTCAAGAGATCCAATTTTCAAACACCAAAAAGATTTCTATTATTATCAAAATGTGCCAAGTACAGGAGCGAGCTACTACATATCAAGAGTTTACAAGCACAACAACTAAAAAGAAGAAAAGTATCAAGGCTTGGCCACACTTTGCGCGCGCGACTTCTCTCCCTCAGATCCAGCACGAGCTTTGCTCGCCACTGAAGTCTTAGAAGATCGGACGCTGGCAACATGGACCCTGAGTGCTTCTGCTGCCTTCTCAGCTGTTTCCCTGTAGCTCTTGCACTCGCTCCGCATATGCTCCAGCTCCTTCTTATGGGTCTCCTCCTTGGCTGCTGAAGCAACAAGTTGAGCCTCCAGCTCTGTTATTCGAGCCACACGGTCGAAGCCCAAGTTCTCAATCCTGAAGAATCGATTCTTCAATTCTTCAAGCTCGTGACCCCGGGCTTCATAACCATTTTTCCACCCCTGGCTCTCCAATTTTTCCTTACGAAGTGCCTCGATCTTGGCCTTCAATGCCTCCTTCTTTGAGGTTAGAAGCTCCCTCAGCTTATCCCTCTCCTCGCTTACAGCCTCCAGTTCAGTAGTTAAGTGGGATACTTCAGCTGAAGCTTCTTTTGCTCCCGCCTTCATGGAGAGCTTGGTCGCGACATTCAAAACTGCTGAGTTCTACAAAAGAACAAAAGAGTTAGAATTATTCTGAAGATACAACTTAGATGATCAATCAAGCAGATGCACCTACCACCAGTTCAAGTCTGTCAAAGGCTTCATCCAGAGTAGCCCTCGGAAGGTTGCAGAGTTTCTGGATTACAGCAGTGGGGTGGTTGATGTCAACATCACCCAGGCTTTTCATTTTCGGAGTCGAGCCAACAGGCGCACCTGCAATCAACACGAGAGATCAAAGTGTTAGATTATTTCCAAGCTTCAAAGGCAAGACAATCAAGGCAAGTTAGCACAATTACCTGAGGCTTCAACCCTCGGTTCCTTACCCTTCCGACGATCGGAGCCACCCTAAGGTTGAGGAGCCCCATCACCCACTCGACTTTCCCTCTCCAAATGAATAGGGGAGGAAGCATCCCGAGGAGGTGAGACTCTTTCTTCCTCTTGTGGCCCGCCTGGCTGGATGAGTCCCGCCACCATGGCAGCCACCTCCTCAGCCAGAGAGCGAGAGGGGGGTGGGGGTTGCTCAACCTCCATACCCCCGCTCGTTGTCGTTCCTTCAAGACGGGGAACTTCAGGAAGAACTTGATCAAGGGGCGTGGGGTTGGTTCCAACCCCACCACTCCTCGACAACTTTATTTTAAAGCGCATTGGGCGCTTCTTCAACTCATCAAACCGATAGGCGGGATCCACCTTGTGGCCATCGCCTTCTGTATCCATGACTCCTTCCATTTGACGGGCCTTAGCCTCGTCAATAGGGATGGGAAGCGAATCTTCCCCTTCTGCACCACCAGTGGGGGTGGGAGGAATTTCTTCCTCACCACCCCCATTCCCACCATCTTCACCAGAGGGGGTGGAAGAAAGATCATTCTCACCATCCCCATCCTCCCCATCTTCATCATTGCCACTGTTGTCGTGGCTGCCGTTCTCGGTCTCTTCGTCTTCCTCGTCGCTCTCCTTCTTCTTTTCTTTTTCTTCTTCATCATCTTCTTTCTTTCCTTTATCCTCATCTTCCTTCTGTTTGGTGAGGATTTTTCTTTTCTTCTTCGCTGGGCCTCGCTGTATCACCAGCTTCTCCTCCACAGTAGGTAATCTACGCCTTGCCGTGTAAACTTTCTTCTCAGCCCGAATCTTCCGGATGATCTTACCCGAATTAGGATCCTCCTCATAGTCAGAATATAAAACTTCATTGTCCTCATATCTGTCTCGCGATCGGTGGAGGAGATTGGCCTTACCATATCTCACTGGGCAGTTTGAGAACTGCTTCCATGACCTGGTCCCGCAGGTCAACTCGAGGAATAGATTGTCGATAGCTCCAGCCCTCTCGGAGGTCCAGGCAAAAATGCCTCCCTCGCAGTACATCTTCACTGCATCGTGCACATCGCTTCGAGGGGTATCAGGCACGGAGATGGGAGTCCATGCACCAGAAACAGAAATGGGCCAGTCTGTGTATAATTTGTCCGAAGGGACTGTATCGGTAAGCGGGCGCAGCAGAGATACGCCGGTCAAGCTGAAGAACGGACTGTCCTTCCTCCAAGCCCATCGATAATGGAAGAAAAAATATCCAAACTCGATTCGGGCAACTTCACCTTCAGGAATACTAGAGTAGCATGCCTTCAAATCCTCCTGGAAATCCGACTCTACGCGGCAGAAAGCGTAGATAACTCTCCAAGCATTACCAGTAACCTGCCCAGGGCAAAGGCCGGAGGTGTTCAATAACCTTGCTGCGAAGGATGGCAGCGGAAGACGCAAACCGCAGTTGAGTTGGCCGACAGTCACAATGGTCCCCATGAACTGCTCTTTACTGGCAAAGTTGGTGAAGACGGTCTTCTTGTCAATACCAAACGCAGACTGAATACTTGGGAGCGAAGGCTGCACCTTCCCTTCTGTGAAGTAAGTGAGCAGTGATTGCCACTTCTTTCTCTTCGAATCTGTGAACTCACCGTCGGTATTGTACACGTACTCCGTTTCCTCTGTCAGAGGCATAAGTGGGCCCAAAGTAAATTTCACTTTAGGGATGTGCTCTGGCCTAGATGGCGCTGAAGCAAACCCTACTCCTTGATGCCTCTTGCCCAGTTGGCCAAGTTCGGCAAGCACGGCCTGGCCTTTGCCACGACTCTTCAAACTTCCAGAAGACGCCATCTGACCAATCGAGCAAGAGCAGAAATCGGGAGCAAAAGAGTCTGGACTTCGAAAAATTTTGGAAGCGTGAGGCGAAAATGACAGCCAGTGAAACTTATATACCCAGGGTAAAACAGGTACGCAAATCGAGAAGACACGTGTCTTCACCATATCAAATTGCGTGTTTTTGTAGGAACACGTGGCATCCATCCATAGCAAGCGCAAAATCAGGCGAACCGTCGGACCAGACGGAACGTCGGACCTACCGGTCCACGTGAACCAACGCTCCAAGCGAGCCACCGGTCTGAGTAAACCGGATCGCCGATTCAAAGCCACATTCAAGCCACCCAAAGATTCAAAACAGGAATGATCAAGCTCCATCAATGTTCGAAACTCTGCCAGAAGATCGAAGAACAAAACAGTTATAAAACCTTCTCTGAAGGGCAGGTTCAAAATTTTAAACTGATCGGTCAAATTTATACTAGATCTGGCAAAAAACCAAGGTTTTTTGCCGATCACTCGAACCTTGACCGGATAATTTTTTACCGATCGGTCAAACTTGACCGATCGGCTAAAATCATTCGATCGGTCAAATTTCTACTAGATCTGGCAAAAAACCAAGGTTTTTTGCCGATCACTCGAACCTTGACCGGATAATTTTTTACCGATCGGTCAAACTTGACCGATCGGCTAAAATCATTCGATCGGTCAAATTTCTACTAGATCTGGTAAAAAACCAAGGTTTTTTGCCGATCACTCGAACCTTGACCGGATAATTTTTTACCGATCGGTCAAACTTGACCGATCGGCTAAAATCATTCGATCGATCAAATTTCTACTAGATCTGGCAAAAAACCAAGGTTTTTTGCCGATCACTCGAACCTTGACCGGATAATTTTTTACCGATCGGTCAAACTTGACCGATCGGCTAAAATCATTCGATCGATCAAATTTCTACTAGATCTGGCAAAAAACCAAGGTTTTTTGCCGATCACTCGAACCTTGACCGGATAATTTTTTACCGATCGGTCAAACTTGACCGATCGGCTAAAATCATTCGATCGGTCAAATTTCTACTAGATCTGGCAAAAAACCAAGGTTTTTTGCCGATCACTCGAACCTTGACCGGATAATTTTTTACCGATCGGTCAAACCTGACCGATCGGCTAAAATCATTCGATCGGTCAAATTTCTACTAGATCTGGCAAAAAACCAAGATTTTTTGCCGATCACTCGAACCTTGACCGGATAATTTTTTACCGATCGGTCAAACTTGACCGATCGGCTAAAATCATTCGATCGGTCAAATTTCTACTAGATCTGGCAAAAAACCAAGGTTTTTTGCCGATCACTCGAACCTTGACCGGATAATTTTTTACCGATCGGTCAAACTTGACCGATCGGCTAAAATCATTCGATCGGTCAAATTTCTACTAGATCTGGCAAAAAACAAAGATTTTTTGCCGATCACTCGAACCTTGACCGGATAATTTTTTACCGATCGGTCAAACTTGACCGATCGGCTAAAATTATTCGATCGGTCAAATTTCTACTAGATCTGGCAAAAAACCAAGGTTTTTTGCCGATCACTCGAACCTTGACCGGATAATTTTTTACCGATCGGTCAAACTTGACCGATCGGCTAAAATCATTCGATCGGTCAAATTTCTACTAGATCTGGCAAAAAACCAAGGTTTTTTGCCGATCACTTGAACCTTGATCGGATAATTTTTTATCGATCGGTCAAACTTAACCGATCGGCTAAAATCATTCGATCGGTCAAATTTCTACTAGATCTGGCAAAAAACCAAGGTTTTTTGCCGATCACTCGAACCTTGACCGGATAATTTTTTATCGATCGGTCAAACTTGACCGATCGGCTAAAATCATTCGATCGGTCAATTTATTACTGGATCGGTCAAAAAACCATGTTTTTTGACCGATCACTCGATCCTTGACCGGTCAAATTTTGACCGATCGGTCAAAATCAACCGATCGGTCAAATTTTATACTGGATCAGTCAAAAAACCATGTTTTTTGACCGATCACTCGATCCTTGACCGGTTTAATTTTGACCGATCGGTCAAAATTTGACCGATCGGTCAAATTTGACCGATTGGTCAAAAATTAATCGATCGGTCAAAATCAACTGATCGGTCAAATTTTATACTGGATCGGACAAAAAACCATATTTTTTGACCGATCACTCGATCCTTGACCGGTTGAATTTTGACCGATCGGTCAAAATTTGACTGATCGGTCAAAAATTAACCGATCGGTCAAAATCAACCGATCGGTCAAATTTTATACTGGATCGGTCAAAAAACCATATTTTTTGACCGATCACTCGATCCTTGACCGGTTGAATTTTGACCGATCGGTCAAAATTTGACCGATCGGTCAAATTTGACCGATCGGTCAAAAATTAACCGATCGGTCAAAAATTAACCGATCGGTCAAAATCAACCGATCGGTCAAATTTTCTACTGGATCGGCCAAAAAACCATGTTTTTTGACCGATCACCCGATCCTTGACCGGTTGAATTTTGGCCGATCGGTCAAAATTTGACCGATCGGTCAAATTTTGTCCGATCGGCCAAAAATTAACCGATCGGTCAAAATTGACCGGTCAGTCCTTTTTTGTGCTAACACTCGACAAGCTTCTTCGTGCCTTTTGCGACAGGGGGTTGCTATTTTTGCACCAAATCCAAGCCAGCCAGAACGAACTCTAGCTAACTTGGAGGGGGTAACTGTGGGTGCAAATTTTGGTAAGAAGTCTTCAAACAGCGGGACCCACCGGCCCTACCTGGTGGGCCCCTGGAGACAACAGCGGGACCCACCGGCCCTGCCTGGTGGGCCCCTGGAGACAACAGCGGGACCCACCGGCCCTGCCTGGTGGGCCCCTGGAGACAACAGCGGGACCCACCGGCCCTGCCTGGTGGGCCCCTAGAGACAACAGTGGGACCCACCGGCCCTGCCTGGTGGGCCCCTGGAGACATTAGCGGGACCCACCGGCCCTGCCTGGTGGGCCCCTGGAGACAACAGCGGGACCCACCGGCCCTGCCTGGTGGGCCCCTGGAGACAACAGCGAGACCCACCGGCCCTGCCTGGTGGGCCCACGAGGACTATCACGGGACCCACCGGCCCTGCCTGGTGGGCCCACGAGGGCTACCAAGGGACCCACCTGCCCTGCCTGGTGGACCCCCGAAGACAACAGCAGGACCCACCAGCCTTACCTGGAGGATCCCCAAATACGGCAGCAGAAACCACCATTTACCCCGGAATTCCCCTCAGAGAATCCTATAAATAGCAGAGCCTTCGAATGTAAATGGATCCGAAAATTCTGATTTTCCACTCTGAGATCTGACTTTCAGAACCAGAGCTCTGGAATCTCTCAACTTTCCCTCTTCCATCTCCCTTTGATCTCTCTCCTTCGAAGAGATCAGATTGTCTTGAGTGAGACTCGGCCTGTCGAGATCACTTCGATACAAGTGTTAGTGAATTCGGGTTGCTCCCAATAGCACGGAGACGTAGGCTTCGGCTGAACTCCGAGATCATATCTCTCGTGTCAAATCTCTGATTGCATCTCTCTCTCTCTGTTTGCATTTTGTGAGCTCCAACTCCAATCGATAGATCGAGCAACGCTCTCTTCGACTTCAACTTCGATTGACTGGTGAGGCGAGGTCTTCGGGTCGGCACGAAGATTTTCCCCCACAGATACATTCGTGCGAATGAATTAGAATGTATCATACGAATGAATTAGAATAAATCATACGAATGAATTAGAATGGATATATTCATGCAAATAAATTAGAATGGATCGTACGAATGAATTAGAATGGATCATACGAATGAATTAGAATGGATCGTACGAATGAATTAGAATGGATCATATGAATGAATTAGAACGGTTACATTCGTGCGAATGAATTAGAATGGATCGTACAAATGGATTAGAATGGATTGTACGAATGGATTAGAACGCATTGTACGAATGAATTAGAATAGATACATTTGTGCAAATGAATTAGATTGCATCGTACAAATGAATTTGAATGGATTGTACGAATGAATTAGAATGGATCATACGAATGAATTAGAATGGAATTAGAATTCATTCATACGATCCATTCTAATCAATTCGTACGATCCATTCTAATGCATTCGTACGATTCATTCTAATTCATTCGCACGGTCCATTCTAATTCATTCGTATGATCCATTCTAATTTATTTGCACGAATATACGATCCATTCTAATTTATTCGCAAGAATGTATCTATTTTAATTCATTCGCACGATCCATTCTAATTAAGTCGTATGTCATACGATCCATTCTAATTCGTTCGTACGATCCATTCTAATTCATTCATTCGATCCATTCTAATTCATTCGCACGAATGTATCCATTCTAATTCATTCGCACGATCCATTCTAATTCATTCATACAATCCATTCTAATTCATTCGCGCGAATGTAACCATTCTAATTCATTCGTACGATCCATTCTAATTCATTCGTATGATCCATTCTGATTCATTCGCACGATCCAGTCTAATTCATTCGCACGATCCATTCAAATTCATTCGCACGAATGTATCCATTCTAATTCATTCGTACGATCCATTCTAATTCATTAATATGATCCATTCTAATTAATTCGTACGATCCATTCTAATTCATTCGTACGATCCATTCTAATTCATTCGCACGATCCGTTCTAATTCATTCCTATGATCCATTCTAATTTATTTGCACGAATGTAACCATTCTAATTCATTCGTACGATCTATTCTAATTCATTCGCACGAATGTATCCATTCTAATTCATTTGCACGAACAATTCTAATTCATTCCTTTGATCCATTCTAATTCGTTCGTACGATCCATTCTAATTCATTCGCTCGAATGTATCCATTCTAATTCATTCGTACGATCCATTCTAATTCATTCGTACGATCCATTCTAATTCATTCTCACGAATGTAACCTTTCTAATTCATTTGTATGATCCATTCTAATTCATTCGTACGATCAATTCTAATCCATTCGTATGATCCATTCTAATTCATTCGCTCGAATGTATCCATTCTAATTCATTCGTACGATCCATTCTAATACATTCGTACGATCCATTCTAAACCATTCGTACGATCCATTCTAATTCATTCGCACGAATGTAACAATTCTAATTTATTCATATGATCCATTCTAATTCATTCGCACAATCCATTCTAATTCATTCGTACGATCCATTCTAATTCATTCGTATGATCCATTCTAACTCATTCGTACGATCCATTCTAATTCATTCTCACGAATGTAACCTTTCTAATTCATTTGTATGATCCATTCTAATTCATTCATACGATCCATTCTAATCTATTCGTACGATCCATTCTAATTCATTCGTACGATCCATTCTAATTCATTCGCACGATCCGTTCTAATTCATTCCGTACGATCGATTTTAATTCATTCGCACGATCCATTCTAATTCATACGTACGATCCATTGTAATTCATTCATATGATCCATTCTGATTTATTCGTTTAAATATATCCATTCTAATTCATTCGTACGATCCATTCTAATTCATTCGCACGATCCATTCTAATTCATTCGTACGATCCATTCTAATTTATTCGTATGATCAATTCTAATTCATTCGCACGATCCATTCTAATTCATTCGTACGATCCATTCTAATTCATTCGTGCGATCCATTCTAATTCATTCGTACGATCCATTCTAATTCATTCGCATGAATGTATCCATTCTAATTCATTCGTTAGAATGGATACATTCGTGCGAATGAATTAGAATGGATCGTACGAATGAATTAGAATGGATCGGACGAATGAATTAGAATGGATCGATCCATTCTAACTCATTCGGTGGATCCATTCTAATGCATTCGTACGATTCATTCTAATTCATTCACACGATCCTTTCTAATTCATTAGCACGATCCATTCTAATTCATTCCTATGATCCATTCTAATTCGTTCGTACGATCCATTCTAAGTCATTCGCTCGAATGTATCCATTCTAATTCATTCGTACGATCCATTCTAATTCATTCTCACGAATGTAACCTTTCTAATTCATTTGTACGATCCATTCTAATTAGAAAGGTTACATTCGAGCGAATGAATTAGAATAGATCGTAGGAATGAATTTGATAGGATCATATGAATGAATTAGAATGGATCGTGCAAATGAATTAGAATGGATACATTCGTGCCAATGAATTCGAATGGATCGTAGGAATGAATTAGAATGGATCGTACGGATGAATTAGAATGGTTACATTCGTGCGAATGAATTAGAATGGATCGTACGAATGGATTAGAATGGATCGTTCGAATGGATTAGAATGGATCGTACGAATTAGAATGGATCGTACGAATGAATTAAAATGAATACATTCATACGACTGAATTAGAATGGATCATGCGAATTAATTAGAATGGACCGTACGAATGAATTTGAATAGATATATTTGTGCGAATGAATCTGAATGGATTGTTTGAATGAATTACAATGGATCGTACGAATGGATTAGAATGGATCATACGAATGAACTAGAATGGATCATACAAATGAATTAGAAAGGTTACATTCATGACAATGAATTAGAATGGATCGTACGAATGAATTAGAATGGATCATGCGAATGAATTTGAATGGATTGTACGAATGAATTAGAATGGATCGAACGAATGAATTAGAAAGGATACATTCGAGCGAATGAATTAGAATAGATCGTAGGAATAAATTTGAATGGATCATATGAATGAATTAGAATGGATCGTGCGAATGAATTAGAATGGATTGTACGAATGAATTAGAATGGATACATTCGAGCGAATGAATTAGAATAGATCGTAGGAATGAATTAAAATGGATCATACGAATGAATTAGAATGGATCGTGCGAAT
Organism: Chamaelirium japonicum; assembly: GCA_947650365.1. Taxonomy (NCBI): domain Eukaryota; kingdom Viridiplantae; phylum Streptophyta; class Magnoliopsida; order Liliales; family Melanthiaceae; genus Chamaelirium; species Chamaelirium japonicum. The sequence goes on from OX393552.1 coordinate 66,226,787, forward strand.
GAATTAGAATGGATTGTACGAATGAATTAGAATGGATACATTCGTGCGAATGAATTATAATGGATCGTACGAATGAATTAGAATGGATCGTACGAATGAATTAGAATGAATCGTACGAATGAATTAAAATGGATCGTACGAATGAATTAGAATGGATACATTTGTACGAATAAATTAGAATGGATTGTACGAATGAATTAGAATGGATACATTCTTGCGAATAAATTAGAATGGATCGTATATTCGTGCAAATAAATTAGAATGGATTATACGAATGAATTAGAATGGATCGTGCGAATGAATTAGAATAAATTGTACGAATGCATTAGAATGGATCATACGAATGAATTAGAATGAATCGTACGATCCATTCTAATTCATTGTCCGATCCATTCTAATTCATTCGCACGAATGTATCTATTCTAATTCATTCGTACAATCCATTCTAATTCATTCGCACGATCCATTCTAATTCATTCGTATGATCCATTCTAATTCATTCCTACGATCTATTCTAATTCATTCGCTCGAATGTATCCATTCTAATTCATTCGTACAATCCATTCTAATTCATTCGCACGAACCATTCTAATTCATTCGTATGATCCATTCTAATTCATTTGTACGATCCATTCTAATTCATTCGTATGATCCATTCTAACTCATTCGCACAAATGTATCGATTCTAATTCATTCGTACGATCCATTCTAATTCATTCGTATGATCCACTCTAATTCATTCGTATGATCCATTCTAATTCAATCGCACCAATGTATCCATTCTAATTCATTCGTACGATCCATTCTAATTCATTCGCACGATCCATTCTAATTAATTTGTACGATCCATTCTAATTCATTCCTACGATCTATTCTAATTCATTCGCTCGAATGTATCCATTCTAATTCATTCGTTCGATCCATTCTAATTCATTCGTACGATCCATTCAAATTCATTCGCATGATCCATTCTAATTCATTCGTACGATCCATTCTAATTCATTCTCACGAATGTAACCTTTCTAATTCATTTGTATGATCTATTCTAATTCATTCGCACGATCCATTCTAATCCGTTCGTACGATCCATTGTAATTCATTCATACAATCAATTCAGATTCATTCGCACAAATGTATCCATTCTAATTCATTCCTACGATCCATTATAATTCATTCGCACGAATGTATCCATTCTAATTCATTTGCACGATCCATTCTAATTCATTCCTATGATCCATTCTAATTCATTCGTACGATCAATTCTAATTCATTCGCTCGAATGTATCAATTCTAATTCATTCGTACGATCCATTCTAATTCATTCGTACGATCCATTCTAATCCATTCGTACGATCCATTCTAATCCATTCGTACAATGCGTTCTAATCCATTCGTATGATCCATTCTAATTCATTCGTTCGATCCATTCTAATTCATTCGTACGATCCATTCAAATTCATTTGCATGATCCATTCTAATTCATTCGTACGATCCATTCTAATTCATTCTCATGAATGTAACCTTTCTAATTCATTTGTATGATCCATTCTAATTCATTCGTATGATCCATTCTAATCCATTCAAAAGATCCATTCTAATCCATTTGTACGATCCATTCTATTCCATTCGTACTATCCATTCTAATTCATTCGTATAATCCATTCTAATTCATTCTCACAAATGTAACCTTTCTAATTCATTTGTACGATCCATTCTAATTCATTCGTACGATCCATTCTAATCAATTCGTACGATCCATTCTAATTCATTCGCACGAATGTAACCATTCTAATTCATTCGTATGATCCATTCTAATTCATTTGTACGATCCATTCTAATTCATTCGCATGATCCATTCTAATTCATTCGCACAAATGTATCCATTCTAATTCATTCGCTCGAATGTATCCATTTTAATTCATTCGTACGATCCATTCTAATTCATTCGTACGATCTAATTCATTCGTACGATCCATTCTAATCCATTCCTACGATCCATTCTAATCCATTCGTACGATCCATTCTAATCCATTCGTACGATCCATTTGTACGATCCATTCTAATTCTTTCTCACAAATGTAACCTTTGTAATTCATTTGTACGATCCATTCTAATTCATTCGTACGATCCCTTCTAATCCATTCGTACGATCCATTCTAATTCGTTCATACGATCCATTCTAATTCGTTCGTACGATCCATTCTAATTCATTCGTACGATCCATTCTAATTCATTCGTACGATCCATTCTAATTCATTCTAATTCATTCGTACGATTCATTCTAATTCATTCGTACGATCCATTCAAATTAATTCGCATGATCCATTCTAATTCATTCGTACGATCCATTCTAATTCATTCTCACAAATGTAACCTTTCTAATTCATTTGTATGATCCATTCTAATTCATTCGTACGATCCATTCTAATCCATTCGTACGATCCATTCTAATTCATTCGTACGATCCATTCTAATTCATTCTCACAAATGTAACCTTTCTAATTCATTTGTACGATCCATTCTAAATCATTCGTACGATCCATTCTAATCCATTAGTACGATCCATTCTAATCCATTCGTATGATCCATTCTAATTCATTCGCACGAATGTAACCATTCTAATTCATTCGTACGATCCATTCTAATTCATACCTACGATCCATTCTAATTCATTCGCACGAATGTATCCATTCTAATTCATTTGCACGATCCACTCTAATTAATTCCTATGATCCATTCTAATTCATTCGTACGATCCATTCTAATTCATTTGCTCGAATGTATTCATTCTAATTCATTCGTACGATCCATTCTAATTCATTCTCACAAATGTAACCTTTCTAATTCATTTGTATGTATCCATTCTAATTCATTCGTACGATCCATTCTAATTCATTCGTACTACCCATTCAAATTCATTCGTACGATGCAATCTAATTCATTCGCATAAATGTATCTATTCTAATTCATTTGTACAATGCGTTCGAATCCATTCGTACGATCCATTCTAATCCATTTGTACGATCCATTCTAATTCATTCGCACGAATGTATCCATTCTAATTCATTCATATGATCCATTCTAATTCATTCGTACGATCCATTCTAATTCATTCGTATGATCCATTATAATTCATTCGTACGATCCATTCTAATTCATTCGTACTATCCATTCTAATTCGTTCATACGATCCAATCTAATTCGTTCGTACGATCGATTCTAATTCGTTCGTACGATCCATTCTAATTCATTCGCACGATCCATTCTAATTCATTAGTACGATCCATTTTAATTCATTCGCATGATCCATTCTAATTCATTCGTACGATCCATTCTAATTCATTCCTACGATCTATTCTAATTCATTCCTACGATCTATTCTAATTCATTCGCTCGAATGTATCCATTCTAATTCATTCGTACGATCCATTCTGATTCATTCGTACGATCCATTCTAATTCATTTGTATGATCCATTCTAATTCATTCGTACGATCCATTCTAATTCATTCGCATGATCCATTCTAATTCATTCGTATGATCCATTCTAATTCATTCGTACGATCCATTCTAATTCATTCGCTCGTTCATTCGTACGATCCATTCTAATTCATTCGTACGATCCATTCTAATTCAATCTCACGAATGTAACCATTCTAATTCGTTCGTACGATCCATTCTAATTCATTCGTACGATCCATTCTATTTCATTTGTACGAATGAATCCATTCTAATTCATTCGCACGATCCATTCTAATTCATTTGCACGATCCATTCTAATTCATTCGTATGATCCATTCTAATTCATTCGTACGATCCATTCTAATTCATTCGCACAAATGTATCCATTCTAATTCATTCGTACGATCCATTCTAATTCATTCGCACGATCCATTCTAATTCATTCGTACGATGCATTCTACTTCATTCGCACGATCTATTCTAATTCATTCGTTCGATCCATTCTAATTCATTCGCATGAATGTATCCATTCTAATGCATTCGTACGATCCATTCTAATTCATTCGTACGATCCATTCTAATCCATTCGTACGATCCATTCTAATTCATTCGTACGATCCATTCTAATTCATTCTGACAAATGTAACCTTTCTAATTCATTCGTACGATCCATTCTAATTCATTCGTACGATCGATTCTAATTCATTCGTATGATCCATTCTAATTTATTCGTTCAAATATATCCATTCTAATTCATTCGTACGATCCATTCTAATTCATTCGTACGATCCATTCTAATTCATTCGTATGATCAATTCTAATTCATTCGTACAATCCATTCTAATTCAGTCGTATGAATGTATCATACGAATGAATTAGAATGGATCATGCGAATGAATTAAAATGGATCGTACAAATGAATTAGAATAGGTCGTGCGAATGAATTAGAATGGATCGTACGAATGAATTAGAATGGATCGTACGAATGAATTAGAATGGATCGTGCGAATGAATTAGAATGGATCGTACGAATGAATTAGAATGGATATATTTGAACGAATAAATTAGAATGGATCATACGAATGAATTAGAATGGATCGTACGAATGGATTAGAATGGATCGTACGAATGGATGAGAATTGATCGTACGAATGAATTAGAATGGATCATACAAATGAATTAGAATGGATACATTTGTGCGAATGAATTAGAATGGATCGTACGAATGAATTAGAATGGATCGTACGAATGAATTAGAATGGATCGTGCGAATGAATTAGAATGGATCGTACGAATAAATTAGAATGGATACATTTGTGCGAATGAGTTAGAATGGATCGTACGAATGAATTAGAATGGATCGTGCGAATGAATTAGAATGGATCGTACGAACGAATTAGAATGGATCGTACGAACGAATTAGAATGGATCGTACGAACGGATTAGAATGGATCGTACGAATGGATCATGCGAATGAATAAGAATGGATCGTACGAATGAATTAGAATAGATCGTGCGAATGAATTAGAATGGATAGTGCGAATGAATTAGAATGGATCCACCGAATGAGTTAGAATGGATCATACGAATGAATTAGAATGGATCGTACGAACAAATTAGAATGAATCGTACGATCCATTCTAATTCATTCGTCCGATCCATTCTAATTCATTCGCACGAATTTATCCATTCTAATTCATTAACGAATGAATTAGAATGGATCGTGCGAATGGATTAGAATGGATTGTGCGAATGAATTAGAATGGATACATTCGTGCGAATGAATTAGAATGGATCGTACGAATGAATTAGAATGGATCGTGCGAATGAATTAGAATGAATCGTACGAATGAATTAGAATGGATCGTACGAATGAATTAGAATGGATACATTTGTGCGAATAAATTAGAATGGATTGTACGAATGAATTAGAATGGATACATTCTTGTGAATAAATTAGAATGGATCTTATATTCGTGCAAATAAATTAGAATGGATCATACGAATGAATTTTAATGGATCGTGCGGATGAATTAGAATGAATCGTACGAATGCATTAGAATAGATCGTACGAATGAATTAGAATGAATCGTATGATCCATTCTAATTCATTCGTCCGATCCATTCTAATTCATTCGCACGAATGTATTCATTCTAACTCATTCGTACAATCCATTCTAATTCATTCGCACGATCCATTCTATTTCATTCGTATGATCCATTCTAATTCATTTCTACGATCTATTCAAATTCATTCGCTCGAATGTATCTATTCTAATTCATTCGTTCGATCCATTCTAATTCATTCGTACGATCCATTCAAATTCATTCGCATGATCCATTCTAATTCATTCGTACGATCCATTCTAATTCATTCTCACGAATATAACCTTTGTAATTCATTTGTATGATCCATTCTAATTTATTCGTACGATCCATTCTAATTCATTCGTACGATCCATTCTAATCCATTCGTACGATCCCTCTAATTCATTCTCACAAATATAACCTTTCTAATTCATTTGTACGATCCATTCTAATTCATTCGTACGATCCACGATCCATTCTAATCCATTCGTACGATCCATTCTAATCCATTCGTACGATCCATTCTAATTCATTCGCACGAATGTAACGATTCTAATTCATTCGTACGATCCATTCTAATTCATTCCTACGATCCATTCTAATTCATTCGTACGATCCATTCTAATCCATTCATACGATCCATTCTAATTCATTCATACAAATGAATTAGAATGGATCGTATGAAAGAATAAGAATGGATCGTATGAATGAATTAGAATGGATCGTTCGAATGAATTAGAATGAATCGTACGAATGAATTAGAATGGATACATTCGAGTGAATGAATTAGAATGAATCGTACGAATAAATTAGAATGGATCATAGGAATGAATTAGAATGGATCGTGCAAATGAATTAGAAAGGATACATTCGTGCGAATGAATTAGAATGGATCGTAGGAATGAATAAGAATGGATCATACGAATGAATTAGAATGGTTACATTCGTGCGAATGAATTAGAATGGATCGTACGAATGAATTAGAATGGATCGTGCAAATGAATTAGAATTGATCATACGAATGAAATAGAATGGATCGTACGAATGAATTAGAATGGATCGTATGAACGAATTAGAATGGATCGTATGAACAAATTAGAATGGATCGTACGAATGAATTAGAATGGATCGTACGAATGAATTAGAATGGATACATTCGAGCGAATGAATTAGAATGGATCGTACGAATGAATTAGAATGGATCATAGGAATGAATTAGAATGGATCGTGCAAATGAATTAGAATGGATACATTCGTGCGAACGAATTAGAATGGATCGTAGGAATGAATTAGAATGGATCATACGAATGAGATAGAATGGTTACATTTGTGCGAATGAATTAGAATGGATCGTACGAATGGATTAGAATGGATCGTACGAATGAATTAAAATGGATACATTCATACGACTGAGTTAGAATGGATTGTGCGAATTAATTAGAATGGATCGTACGAATGAATTTGAATGCATACATTTGTGCGGATGAATCTGAAAGGATTGTACGAATGAATTACAATGGATCATACGAATGGATTAGAATGGATCGTACGAATGAATTAGAATGGATCATACAAATAAATTAGAAAGGTTACATTCGTGAGAATGAATTAGAATGGATCGTATGAATGAATTAGAATAGATCATGCGAATGAATTTGAATGGATCGTACGAATGAATTAGAATGGATCGAACGAATGAATTAGAATGGATACATTCGAACGAATGACTTAGAATAGATCGTAGGAATGAATTAGAATGGATCATACGAATGAATTAGAATGGATCGTGCGAATGAATTAGAATGGATTGTACGAATAAATTAGAATGAATCATACGAATGAATTAAAATGGATCGTGCGAATGAATTAGAATGGATTGTGCGAATGAATTAGAATGGATACATTCGTGCGAATGATTTCGAATGGATCGTACGAATGAATTAGAATGGATCGTGCGAATGAATTAGAATGAATCGTACGAATGAATTAGAATGGATCGTACGAATGTATTAGAATGGATATATTTGTACGAATAAATTAAAATGGATTGTACGAATGAATTAGAATGGATATATTCTTGTGAATAAATTAGAATGGATCGTATATTCATACATTCGAGTGAATGAATTAGAATGGATTAGAATTAGAATGGATACATTCGAGTGAATGAATTAGAATGGATCGTACGAATGAATTAGAATGGATCATAGGAATGAATTAGAATGGATCGTGCAAATGAATTAGAATGGATACATTCGTGCGAATGAATTAGAATGGATTGTAGGATTGAATTAGAATGGATAGTACGAATGAATTAGAATGGTTACATTCGTGCGAATGAATTAGAATGGATCGTACGAATGGTTTAGAATGGATCGTACGAATGGATTAGAATGGATCGTACGAATGGATTAGAATGGATTGTGAAAATGAATTAGAAAGGTTACATTTGTGATAATGAATTAGAATGGATCGTACGAATGAATTAGAATGGATTGTACGAACGAATTAGAATGGATTGTACGAATGAATTAGAATGGATCATACGAATGAATTAGAATGGTTACATTCGTACAAATGAATTAGAACGGATCGTACGAATGGATTAGAATGGATCGTATGAATGGATTAGAACGCATTGTACGAATGAATTAGAATAGATACATTTGTGCGAATGAATTAGATTGCATCGTACGAATGAATTAGAATGGATCGTACGAATGAGTTAGAATGGATCGTACGAATGAATTAGAATGGATCATGCGAATGAATTAGAATGGATCGTACGAATGAATTGGAATGGATACATTCGAGCGAATGAATTAGAATGGATCGTACGAATGAATTAGAATGGATGCATTCGTGCGAATGAATTAGAAGGGATCATACGAATGAATTAGAATGGATCGTACGAATGAATTAGAATGGATCGTAGGAATGAATTAGAATGGATCCACCGAATGAGTTAGAATGGATCTTACGAATGAATTAGAATGGATTGTACGAATAAATTAGAATGGATACATTCGAGCGAATGAATTAGAATAGATCGTAGGAATGAATTAGAATGGATCATACGAATAAATTAGAATGGATCATGCGAATGAATTAGAATCGATCGTACGAATGGATTAGAATGGATCGTACGAATGAATTAGAATGGATCGTATGAATGAATTAGAATAGCTCATACGAATGAATTACAATGAATCGTACGAATGAATTAGAATGGTTACATTCGTGCGAATGAATTAGAATAGATCATACGAATGAATTAGAATGGATCGTATGAATGAATTAGAATGGATATATTTGTGTGAATGAATAAGAATGGATCATATATTCGTGCAAATAAATTAGAATGGATCGTACAAATGAATTAGAATGGATCGTACGAATGAGTTAGAATGGATCGTGCGAATGAATTAGAATGGATCGTACGAATGAATTAGAATGGATCCACCGAATGAGTTAGAATGGATCATACGAATGAATAAGAATGGATCATACGAATAAATTAGAATGGATTGTGCGAATGAATTAGAATAGATCGTATGAATGAATTAGAATGGATCGTACGAATGAATTAGAATAGCTCATACGAATGAATTAGAATGAATCGTACGAATGAATTAGAATGGTTACATTCGTGCGAATGAATTAGAATAGCTCGTACGAATGAATTAGAATGGATCGTGTGAATGAATTAGAATGGATCGTACGAATGAATTAGAATGGATCGTACGAATGAATTAGAATGGATCCACCTAATGAGTTAGAATGGATCATACGAATGAATTAGAATGGATCGTATGAATGAATTGGAATGGATTGTGCGAATGAATTTGAATGGATCGTATGAAGAATAAGAATGGATCGTACGAATGAATTAGAATGGATCGTGCGAATGAATTAGAATGAATCGTACGAATGCATTAGAATGGATCGTACGAATGAATTATAATGAATCGTATCATTCATACGATCCATTCTAATTCATTCGCACAAATGTATCCATTCTAATTCATTTGTATGATCCATTCTAATTCGTTCGTTCGATCCATTCTTATTCATTCGTACGATCCATTCTAATCCATTCGTACGATCCATTCTAATCCATTCGTACGATCCATTCTAATCCATTCATACGATCCAATCTAATTCATTCGTACGATCCATTCTAATTCATTCGCTCGAATCTATCCATTCTAATTTATTTGTACGATCCATTCTTACTCATTTGTATGATCCATTCTAATTCGTTCGTACGATCCATTCTAAAATGAGTTAGAATGGATCGTACGAATGAATTAGAATGGATCGTACGAATGAATTAGAATGTATTGTGCAAATGAATTAGAATGGATCGTATGAATGAATAAGAATGGATCGTACGAATGAAATAGAATGGATCCTACGAATGAATTAGAATGGATCGAACGAATGAATTAGAATGGATCGTACGAATGAATTAGAATGGATATATTTGTGCGAATGAATTAGAATGAATCATACGATTGAATTTGAATGGATCGTTCGAATAAATTAGAATGGATACATTTGTGTGAATGAATTAGAATGGATCGTACAAAATAATTAGAATGGATCGTACGAACGAATTAAAATGGGTCGTACGAATGAATTAGAATGGATACATTCGAGCAAATGAATTAGAATGGATCGTATGAATGGATTAGAATGGATCGTACGAATGGATTAGAATGGATCGTACGAATGAATTAGAATAGATCGAACGAATGAATTAGAATGGATCGTACGAATGAATTAGAATGGATACATTTGTGCGAATGAATTAGAATGGATCATACGATTGAATTTAAATGGATCGTACGAATAAATTAGAATGGATACATTTGTGCGAATGAATTAGAATGGATCGTACAAATGAATTAGAATGGATCGTATGAATGAATTAGAATGGATCGTACGAATGAATTAGAATGGATTGTACAAATGAATTAGAAAGGTTACATTCATGAGAATGAATTAGAATGGATCGTACGAATGAATTAGAATAGATCGTGCGAATGAATTAGAATGGATCGTACGAATGAATTAGAATGGATCGTACAAATGAATTAGAAAGGTTACATTTGTGAGAACAAATTAGAATGGATCGTACGAATGAATTAGAATGGATCGTACAAATGGATTAGAATGGATTATACGAATGAATTAAAATGGATCGTATGAATACATTAGAATGGATACATTCGTGCGAATGAATTAGAATGGATCGTACGAATGAATTAGAATGGATCGTGCGAATGAATTAGAATGGATCGTACGAATGAATTAGAATGGATCGTGCGAATGAGTTGGAATGGATCATACAAACGAATTAGAATGGATCGTGCGAATGAATTAGAATAAATCGTACGAATGCATTAGAATGGATACATTCGTGCGAATGAATTAGAATAGATCGTATGAATGAATTAGAATGGATCATACAAATGAATTAGAAAGGTTACATTCGTGAGAATGAATTAGAATGGATCGTACGAATGAATTAGAATGGATCATACGAATGAATTAGAATGAATCGTACGAATGAATTAGAATGGATCGTACAAATGAATTAGAATGGATACATTCGTGCGAATGAATTTGAATGGATCGTATGAACGAATTAGAATGGATCGGATGAATTAGAATGGATATATTTGTGCGAATGAATTAGAATGGATCGTACGAATGAATTAGAATGGATCGTACGAATGGATTAGAATGGATCGTGCAAATGAATTAGAATGGATCGTACGAATGAATTAGAATGGATCGTACGAATGAATTTGAATGGATTGTATGAATGAATTAGAATGGATCATGCGAATGAATTAGAATAGATCGTGCAAATGAATTAGAATGGATCGTGCGAATGAATTAGAATGGATCGTACGAATGGATTAGAACGCATTGTACGAATGAATTTGACATTCGTACAATCCATTCTAATTCATTCGCACGATCCATTCTAATTCATTCGTATGATCCATTCTAATTCATTCGTACAATCCATTCTAATTCATTCGTATGATCCATTCTAACTCATTCGCACAATTGTATCCATTCTAATTCATTCGTACGATCCATTCTAATCCATTCGTACGATCCATTCTAATCCATTCGTATGATCCATTCTAATTCATTCGTACGATCCATTCTAATTCATTCGCACGATCTATTCTAATTCATTCGCATGATCCATTCTAATTCATTCGCACGATCCATTCTAATTCATTCGTACGATCCATTCTAATTCATTCATACGATCTATTCTAATTCATTCGTTCGATCCATTCTAATTCATTCGCACGATCCATTCAAATTCATTCGCACGATCCATTCTAATTCGTTCATACGATCCATTATAATTCGTTCGTACGATCCATTCTAATCTATTCGTATGATCCATTCAAATTCATTCGCACGAATGTAACCTTTCTAATTCATTTGTACGATCCATTCTAATTCATTCGTACGATCCATTCTAATTCATTCGCACAATCCATTCTAATTCATTCGCACGAATGTAACCATTCTAATTCATTCATACGATCCATTCTAATTCATTCGTACGATCCATTCTAATTCATTCGTACGATCCATTCTAATTCATTCGTACAATCCATTCTAATTCAGTCGTATGAATGTATCCATTTTAATTCATTCGTACGATCCATTCTAATTCATTCGTACGATCTAATTCATTCGTACGATCCATTCTAATTCATTCGTACGATCGATTCTAATTCATTCACACGATCCATTCTAATTCATTCGTACGATCCATTCTAATTCATTCGTATGATCCATTCTAATTTATTCGTTGAAATATATCCGTTCTAATTCATTCGTAAGATCCATTCTAATTCATTCGCACGATCCATTTTAATTCATTCGCACGAATGTATCCATTCTAATTCATTTGCACGATCCATTCTAATTCATTCGTACGATCCATTCTTATTCATTCATACGATCCATTCTAATTCATTCGCACAATCCATTCTAATTCATTCGTACGATCCTTTCTAATTCATTTGCATGAATGTATCCATTCTAATTTATTCGTACGATCTTTGTGCGAATGAATTAGAATGGATCATACGATTGAATTAGAATGGATCGTACGAATGAATTAGAATGGATCATGTGAATGAATTTGAATAGATCGTACGAATGAATTAGAATGGATCGAACGAATGAATTAGAATGGATACATTCGAGCGAATGAATTAGAATAGATCGTAGGAATGAATTAGAATGGATCATACGAATGAATGAGAATGGATCGTGCGAATGAATTAGAATGGATTGTACGAATGAATTAGAATAGATACATTCGTGCGAATGAATTAGAATGGATCGGACGAATGGATTAGAATGGATCGTACGAATGCATTAGAATGGATTATACGAATGAATTAGAATGGATATATTCGAGCGAATGAATTAGAATGGATCGTGCGATGAATTAGAATGGATCATACAAATGAATTAGAATGGATTCTAATCCATTCGTACGATCCATTCTAATCTATTCTAATTCATTCGCACAAATGTATCCATTCTAATTCGATCTCACGAATGTAACCTTTCTAATTCATTTGTATGATCCATTAAAATTCATTCGTACGAATGAATAGAATGGATCGTACGAATGAATTAGAATGGATCATGCGAATGAATTAGAATGGATCATGAGAATGAATTAGAATATATCGTACGAATGAATTAGAATGGATCGTACGAATAAATTAGAATGGATCGTGCGAATGAATTAGAATGGATCGTGCGAATGAATTAGAATGGATCCATCGAATGAGTTAGAATGGATCATACGAATGAATTAGAATGGATCTTACGAATGAATTAGAATGGATACATTCGAGCGAATGAATTAGAATAGATCGTAGGAATGAATTAGAATGGATCATACGAATGAATTAGAATGGATCATGCGAATGAATTAGAATTGATCATACGAATGAATTAGAATGGATCGTACGAATGAATTAGATTGCATCGTACGATCCATTCTAATTCATTCGCACGATCCATTCTAATGCATTCGTACGATTCATTCTAATTCATTCGCACGATCCATTCTAATTCATTCGGACGATCCATTCTTATTCATTCATACGACCCATTCTAATTCATTCGCACAATCCATTCTAATTCATTCGTACGATCCATTCTAATTCAGTCGTATGATCCATTCTAACTCATTCGGTGGATCCATTCTAATTCATTCGTACGATCCATTCTAATTCATTCGCACGAATGTATCCATTCTAATTCATTTGTACGATCCATTCTAATTCATTCGTACGATTCATTCTAATTCATTCACACGATCCATTCTAATTCATTCCTACGATCTATTCTAATTCATTCGCTCGAATGTATCCATTCTAATTCATTCGTTCGATCCATTCTAATTCATTCGTACGATCCATTCAAATTCATTCGCATGATCCATTCTAATTCATTCGTATGATCCATTCTAATTCATTCTCACGAATGTAACCTTTCTAATTCATTTGTATGATCCATTCTAATTCATTCGTACGATCCATTCTAATTCATTCGCACGAATCCGTTCTAATTCATTCGTACGATTCATTCTAATTCATTCGCACGATCCATTCTAATTCATTCTTATGATCCATTCTAATTCGTTCGTAAGATTCATTCTAATTCATTCGCTCGAATGTATCCATTCTAATTCATTCGTACGATCCATTCTAATTCATTCGTACGAATGAATTAGAATAGATCGTAGGAATGAATTAGAATAGATCATACGAATGAATTAGAATGGATCGTGCGAATGAATTAGAATAAATCATACGAATGCATTAGAATGGATCATACGAATGAATTAGAATGAATCGTACGAACGAATTAGAATGGATCGTACGAACGAATTAGAATGGATCGTACGAACGAATTAGAATGGATCATACGAATGAATTAGAATGGATGCATTTGAGTGAATGAATTAGAATGAATCGTACGAATGAATTAGAATGGATCAAAGGAATGAATTAGAATGGATCGTGCAAATGAATTAGAATGGATACATTCATGCGAATGAATTAGAATAGATCATACGGATGAATTAGAATGGATCGTACGAAGGAATTAGAATGGATCGTGCGAATGAATTAGAATGAATCGTATGAATGAATTAGAATGGATCGTACGAATGAATTAGAATGGATACACTTGTACGAATGAATTAGAATGGATCGTACGAATGAATTAGAATGGATCGTACGAATGAATTAGAATGGATCGTGCGAATGAATTAGAATGGATCGTACGAATGAATTTGAATGGATTGTACGAACGAATTAGAATGGATCGTATGAATGAATTAGAATGGATCGTACGAATGGATTAGAATGGATCGTACGAATGGATCATGCGAATGAATTAGAATGGATCGTACGAATGAATTAGAATGGATACATTCGAGCGAATGAATTAGAATGGATCGTACGAATGAATTAGAATGGATCATTGGAATGAATTAGAATGGATCATGCAAATGAATTAGAATGGATACATTCGTGTGAATGTATTAGAATGAATCGTAGGAATGAATTAGAATGGATCGTACGAATGAATTAGAATGGTTACATTCGTGCGAATGAATTAGAATGGATCATAGGAATGAAATAGAACGGATCGTGCGAATGAATTAGAATGGATCGTACGAATGAATAAGAATGGATCGTACGAATGAATTAGAATGGATACCTTTGTGCATATGAATTAGAATGGATCGTGCGAATAAATTAGAATGGATCGTAGGAATGAATTAGAATGGATCGTACGAATGAATTAGAATGGTTACATTCGTGCGAATGAATTAGAATGGATCGTACGAATGGATTAGAATGGATCGTACGAATGGATTAGAATGGATCGTGCGAATGAATTAGAATGGATACATTCGAGTGAATGAATTAGAATGGATCGTACGAATGAATTAGAATGGATCATAGGAATGAATTAGGATGGATCGTGCAAATGAATTAGAATAGATACATTCGTGAGAATGAATTAGAATGGATCGTGCGAATGAATTAGAATGGATCGTACGAATGAATTAGAATGGATACATTCGAGCGAATGAATTAGAATAGATCATAGGAATAAATTAGAATGGATCATACGAATAAATTAGAATGGATCGTGCAAATGAATTAGAATGGATTGTACGAATGAATTAGAATGGATACATTCGTGCAAATGAATTAGAATGGATCGGACAAATGAATTAGAATGGATCGTACGATTCATTCTAATTCATTCGTACGATCCATTCTAATGCATTCGTACAATTCATTCTAATTCATTCGCACGATCCATTCTAATTCATTCGTACGATCCATTCGAGCGAATGAATTAGAATGGATCGTGAGAATGAATTAGAATGGATCGTACGAATGGATTAGAATGGATCGTACGAATGAATTAGAATGCATTGTACGAATGAATTAGAATAGATACATTTGTGCGAATGAATTAGATTGCATCGTACGAATGAATTTGAATGGATTGTACGAATGAATTAGAATGGATCGTACGAATGAATTAGAATGGATCATGCGAATGAATTAGAATAGATCGTACGAATGAATTAGAATGGATCGTGCGAACGAATTAGAATGGATCGTATGAATGAATTAGAATGGATCGTACGAATGAATTAGAATGGATCGTACAAATGAATTAGAAAGGTTACATTTGTGAGAATGGATTAGAACGCATTGTAAGAATGAATTAGAATGGATCGTACGAACGAATTAGAATGGATCGTATGAACGAAATAGAATGGATCGTACTAATGAATTAGAATGGATACATTCGAGCGAATGAATTAGAATGGATCGTACGAATGAATTAGAATGGATCAAAGGAATTAATTAGAATGGATCGTACGAATGGATTAGAACGCGTTGTACGAATGAATTAGAATGAATTAGAATGGATCGTGCGAATAAATTAGAATTGATCATACGAATGAATTAGAATGGATCGTATGATCCATTCTAATTCATTCGCACGATCCATTCTAATTGATTCGTACGATCCATTCTAATTTGCGAATGAATTAGAATGGATCGTAGGAATGAATTAGAATGGATCGTAGGAATGAATTAGAATGGTTACATTCGTGCGAATGAATTAGAATGGATCGTACGAATGGATTATAATGGATCGTACGAATGGATTAGAATGGATCGTACGAATGAATTAGAATGGATCGTACAAATGAATTAGAAAGGTTACATTTGTGAGAATGAATTAGAATGGATCGTATGAATGGATCGTACGAATGGATTAGAATGGATCGTACGAATGGATTAGAATGGATCGTACGAATGGATTAGAATGGATCGTACGATTGAATTAGAATGGATCACACAAATGAATTAGAAAGGTTACATACGTGAGAATAAATTAGAATGGATCGTGCGAATGAGTTAGAATGGATCATACGAATAAATTAGAATGGATCGTACGAATGGATTAGAATGGATCGTACGAATGGATTAGAATGAATCGTACGAATGAATTAGAATGGATCGTACAAATGAATTAGAATGGTTACATTTGTGAGAATGATTTAGAATGGATCGTACGAATGAATTAGAATGGATCGTACGAATGGATTAGAATGGATTGTACGAATGAATTAGAATGGATCGTACGAATGCATTATAATGCATACATTCGTGCGAATGAATTAGAATGGATCGTGCGAATAAATTAGAATGGATCGTGCGAATGAATTAGAATGGATCGTACGAATGAATTAGAATGTATCCATTCTAATTCATTCGCTCGAATGTATCCATTCTAATTCATTCGTACGATCCATTCTAATTCATTCGCACGAATCCGTTCTAATTCATTCGTACGATTCATTCTAATTCATTCGCACGATCCATTCTAATTCATTCTTATGATCCATTCTAATTCGTTCGTACGATCCATTCTAATTCATTCGCTCGAATGTATCCATTCTAATTCATTCGCACGATCCATTCAAATTCATTCGCACGATCCATTCTAATTTATTAGTACGATCCATTCTAATTCATTTATACGATCCATTCTAATTCATTCGCACGATCCATTCTAATTCAATCGCACGATCCATTCTAATGCATTCGTACGATTCATTCTAATTCATTTGCACGATCCATTCTAATTCATTCGCACGATCCATTCAAATTCATTCGCACGATCCATTATAATTCATTCGTACGATCCATTCTAATTTATTCTTACGATCTATTCTAATTCATTCGCACGAATGTATCCATTCTAATTCATTCGCACATTCCAATCTAATTCAAACGTACGATCCATTCTAATTCATTCACATGATGTATTCTAATTCATTCGTGTGATTCATTCTAATTCATTCCTACGATCTATTCTAATTCATTCGTATGATCCATTCTAATTCATTCGTACGAATGTATCCATTCTAATTCATTCGTACGATCCATTCTAATTCATTCGTACGATCCATTCTAATTCATTCGTACGATCCATTCTAATCCATACGTATGATCTAATTCTAATCCATCCGTACGATCCATTCTAATTCGTTCGTATGATCCATTCTAATTCATTCGTATGATACATTCGTGAGAATGAATTAGAATGGATCGTACGAATAAATTAGAATGGATACATTCGTGCGAATGAATTAGAATGGATCGTACAAATGAATTAGAATGGATCGTACGAATAAATTAGAATGGATCGTACGAATGGATTAGAATGGATCGTACGAATGAATTAGAATGGATCGTACGAACGAATTAGAATGGATCGTGCGAATGAATTAGAATGGATTGTACGAATGAATTAAAATGGATACATTTGTGCGAATGAATTAGAATGGATCATACGATTGAATTTGAATGGATCGTACAAATGAATTAGAATGGATACATTTGTGCGAATTAATTAGAATGGATCGTACGAATGAATTAGAATAGATCGTACGAATGAATTAGAATGGATCGTACGAATGAATTAGAATGGATCTTGCGATTGAATTAGAATAGATAGTACGAATGAATTAGAATGGATACATTCGTGCGAATGAACTAGAATGGATACATACATTCATGCGAATGAATTAGAATGGATCGTATGAATGAGTTAGAATGGATCGTATGAATGAATTAGAATGGATTGCATGAATGAATTAGAATGGATCATATGAATGAATTGGAATGGATCGTACGAATGAATTAGAATGGATACATTCATGCAAATGAATTAGAATGGATCGTGCGAATGAATTAGAATGGATCATACGAATGAATTAGAATGGATATATTCGTGCGAATGAATTAGAATGGATCGTACGAATGAATTAGAATGGATCATAGGAATGAATTAGAATGGATCGTGCAAATGAATTAGAATGGATCATATGAATAAATAAGAATGGATCGTACGAATTAATTAGAATGGATACATTTGTGCGAATGAATTAGAATGGATACATTCGTGCGAATGAATTAGAATGGATCGTACGAATGAATTAGAATGGATCATAGGAATGAATTAGAATGGATCGTGGAAATAAATTTGAATGGATACATTCGTCCGAATGAATTAGAATGGATCGTAGGAATGAATTAGAATGGATCGTACGAATGAATTAGAATGGTAACATTCGTGCGAATGAATTAGAATGGATCGTAGGAATGAATTAGAATGGATCGTACGAATGAATTAGAATAGTTACATTCGTGCGAATGAATTAGAATGGATCGTACGAATGAATTAGAATGAATCATACGAATGAATTAGAATGGAACATGCAAATGAATTTGAATGGATCGTACGAATGAATTAGAATGGATGCATTCATGCGAATGAATTAGAATGGATCGGACGAATGAATGGATCGTGCGAATGAATTAGAATAGATCGTGCGAATGAATTTGAATGGATCATACAAATGAATTAAAAAGGTTACATTCGTGAGAATGAATTAGAATGGATCGTATGAATGAATTAGAATGGATCATGTGAATGAATTAGAATGGATACATTCGTGCGAATGAATTAGAATGGATCGTACGAATGGATTAGAATGGATCGTATGAATGGATTAGAATGGATCGTACGAATGGATTAGAATGGATCGTACGAATGAATTAGAATGGATCGTACAAATGGATTAGAATGGATCGAACGACTGAATTAGAATGGATCGTACGAATGAATTAGAATGGATCGTACGAATGAATTAGAATGGATCGAACGAATGAATTAGAATGGATACATACGAGCGAATGGATTAGAATAGATCATAGGAATGAATTAGAATGGATCGTATGAATGGATTAGAATGGATCATACGAATGGATTAGAATGGATCGTACGAATGAATTAAAATGGATACATTCATGCGAATGAATTAGAATGGATCGTACGAATGGATTAGAATGGATCATAGAAATGAATTAGAATGGATCGTACGAATGAATTAGAATAGATCATACAAATGAATTAGAAAGGTTACATTTGTGAGAATGAATTAGAATGGATCGTACGATTCATTCTAATTCATTCGTACGATCCATTCAAATTCATTCGCACGATCCATTCTAATTCATTCGCACGATCCATTCTAATTCATTCGTACGATCCATTCTAATTCATTCGCACGATCCATTCTAATTCATTCGTACGATCAATTCTAATTCATTCACACGAATGTATCCATTCTAATGCATTCGTACGATTCATTCTAATTCATTCGCATGATCCATTCTAATTCATTTGTACGATCTATTCTAATTGATTTGTCCGATCCATTCTAATTCATTCACACGAATGTATCCATTCTAATTCATTCGTACAATCCATTCTAATTCATTCGCACGATCCATTCTAATTCATTCGTATGATCCATTCTAATTCATTCCTACGATCTATTCTAATTCATTCGCTCGAATGTATCCATTCTAATTCATTCGTTCGATCCATTCTAATTCATTTGTACGATCCATTCTAATTCACTCGTATGATACATTCTAACTCATTCGTACGATCCATTCTAATTTATTCTCACGAATGTAACCTTTCTAATTCATTTGTATGATCCATTCTAATTCATTCATACGATCCATTCTAATCCATTCGTATGATCCATTCTAATCCATTCGTACGATCCATTCTAATCCCTTCGTACGATCCATTCTAATTCATTCGTACGATCTATTCTAATTCATCCTCACAAATGTAACCTTTCTAATTCATTTGTATGATCTATTCTAATTCATTCGTACGATCCATTCTAATCTATTCGTACGATCCATTCTAATTCATTCATACGATACATTCGAGCGATCCATTCTAATTTATTTGCACGATCCATTCTAATTCATTCCTATAATCCATTCTAATTCATTCGTACGATCCATTCTAATTCATTCGCTCGAATGTATCCATTCTAATTCATTCGTACGATCCATTCTAATTCGTTCATACGATATATTCTAATTCGTTCTTACGATCCATTCTAATTCATTCGCACGATCCATTCTAATTCATTCGCACGATCTATTCTAATTCATTCGTACGATCCATTCTAGTCCATTCGTATGATCATTTCTAATTCATTCGGACGATCCATTCTAATTCATTCTCACGAATGTAACCTTTTTAATTCATTTGTATGATCCATTCTAATTCATTCGTACGATCCATTCTAATCTATTCATACGATCCATTCTAATTCAATTCGTGCAATCCATTCAAATTCATTCGCACAAATGTATCCATTCTAATTCATTCGTATGATCCATTCTAATTCATTCGCATGAATGTATCCATTCTAATGCATTCGTACGATCCATTCTAATTCATTCGCACGATCCATTCTAATTCATTCGTATGATCAATTCTAATTCATTCGCACGATCCATTCTAATTCATTTGTACGATCTAATTCATTCGTACGATCCATTCTAATTCATTCGTACGATCGATTTTAATTCATTCGCACGATCCATTCTAATTCATTTACATGAATGTATCCATTCTAATTTATTCGTACGATCCAGTCTAATTCAATCGTACGATCCATTCTAATTCATTCGCACGAATATATCAATTCTAATTCATTCGTACGATCCTTTCTAATTCATTCGCACGATGCATTCTAATTCATTTGCATGAATGTATCCATTCTAATTCATTCGTACGATCCATTCCAATTTATTCATATGATCCATTCTAATTCAATCGTATGATCCATTCTAATTCATTCGCACGATCAATTCTAATTCATTCGTCCGATCCATTCTAATTCATTCCCATGAGTGTATCCATTCTAATTCATTCGTACGATCCATTCTAATTCATTCGCATGATCCATTCTAACTCATTCGGTGGATCCATTCTAATTCATTTGTACGATTCATTCTAATTCATTCGCACGATCAATTCTAATTTATTCGTACAATCCATTCTAATTCATTTGTACGATCTATTCTAATTCATTCGCATGATCCATTCTAATTCATTCGTACGATCCATTCTAATTCATTCGTACAATCCATTCAAATTCATTCGTACGATGCAATCTAATTCATTCGCATAAATGTATCTATTCTAATTCATTCGTACAATGCGTTCTAATCCATTCGTACGATCCATTCTAATTCATTCGTATGATCAATTCTAATACATTCGCACGATCCATTCTAATTCATTCGTACGATCCATTCTAATTCATTCGCACGAATGTAACCATTCTAATTCATTCGTACAATCCATTCTAATTCATTCGTACGATCCATTCTAATTCATTCGCACGAATGTATCCATTCTAATTCATTCTAATTCATTCGTATGATCCATTCTAATGCATTCATACGATTCATTCTAATTCATTCACACGATCCATTCTAATTCATTCGTACGATCCATTCTAATTCATTCTCACGAATGTAACCTTTCTAATTCATTTGTATGATCCATTCTAATTCATTCGTATAATCCATTCTAATCCATTCGTACAATCCATTGTAATTCATTCATACAATCCATTCAGATTCATTCGCACAAATGTATCCATTCAAAGTCATTCGTACGATCCATTCTAATTAATTCGCACGATCTATTCTAATTCAGTCGTATGAATGTATCCATTTTAATTCATTCATACGATCTATTCTAATTTGTACGATCCATTCTAATCCATTCGTACGATCCATTCTAATCCATTCGTACGATCCATTCAAATTCATTCGTACGATCCATTCTAATTCATTCCTACGATCCATTCTAATTCATTCGCACGAATGTATCCATTCTAATTCATTCCAATGATCCATTCTAATTCATTCTCATGAATTAGAATGAATCGTACGAATAAATTAGAATGGATCGTACAAATGAATTAAAATAGATACATTTGTACGAAAAAATTAGAATGGATTGTACGAATGAATTAGAATGGATACATTCTTGCGAATAAATTAGAATGGATCGTATATTCGTGCAAATAAATTAGAATGGATCATACGAATGAATTAGAATGGATCGTGGAAATGAATTAGAATGAATCGTACGAATGCATTAGAATGGATCGTACGAATGAATTAGAATGAATCGTATGATCCATTCTAATTCATTCGTCCGATCCATTCTAATTCATTCGCACGAATGTATCCATTCAAATTCATTCGTACAATCCCTTCTAATTCATTCGCACGATCCATTCTAATTCATTCGTATGATCTATTCTAATTCATTCCAACGATCTATTCTAATTCATTCGCTCGAATGTATCCATTCTAATTCATTCGTTCGATCCATTCTAATTCATTCGTATGATCCATTCAAATTCATTCGCAAGATCCATTCTAATTCATTCGAACGATCCATTCTAATTCATTTTCACGAATGTAACCTTTCTAATTCATTCGTACGATCCATTCTAATCCATTCGTACGATCCATTCTAATTCATTCTCACAAATGTAACCTTTCTAATTCATTTGTACGATCCATTCTAATTCATTCGTACGATCCATTCTAATCCATTCGTACGATCCATTCTAATCCATTCGTACGATCCATTCTAATTCATTCGCACGAATGTAACCATTCTAATTCATTCCTACGATCCATTCTAATTCATTCACACGAATGTATCCATTCAAATTCATTTGCACGATCCATTCTAATTCATTCCTAAGATCCATTCTAATTTATTCGTACAATCCATTCTAATTCATTCGCTCGAATGTATCCATTCTAATTCATTCGTACGATCCATTCTAATTCGTTCATACGATCCATTCTAATTCGTTCGTAAGATCCATTCTAATTCGTTCGTACGATCCATTCTAATTCATTCGTACGATCCATTCTAATCCATTCATACGATCCATTCTAATTCATTCGTACAAATGAATTAGAATGGATCGTATGAATGAATAAGAATGGATCGTACGAATGAATTAGAATGGATCGTGCAAATGAATTAGAATGGATACATTCGAGCGAATGAATTAGAATGGATCGTACGAATGAATTAGAATGGATCATAGAAATGAATTAGAAAGGATCATGCAAATGAATTAGAATGGATACATTCGTGCGAATGAATTAGAATGGATCGTAGGAATGAATTAGAATGCATCGTACGAATGAATTAGAATTGTTACATTCGTGCGAATGAATTAGAATGGATCGTACGAATGAATTAGAATGGATCGTGCGAATGAATTAGAATTGATCATACGAATGAATTAGAATGGATCGTACGATCCATTCTAATTCATTCGCACGATCCATTCTAATTCATTCGTACGATCCATTCTAATTCATTCGCACGAATGTAACCATTCTAATTCATTCGTACGATCCATTCTAATTCATTCCTATGATCCATTCTAATTCATTCGCACGAATGTATCCATTCTTATTCATTTGCACGATCCATTCTAATTCATTCCTATGATCCATTCTAATTCATTCGTACGATCCATTCTAATTCATTCGCTCGAATGTATCCATTCTAATTCATTCGTACGATCCATTCTAATTCATTCATACGATCCATTCTAATTCGTTCGTACGATCCATTCTAATTCGTTCGTGCGATCCATTCTAATTCATTCGCACGATCTATTCTAATTTATTCGTACGATCTATTCTAATCCATTCGTATGATCAATTCTAATTCATTCGCACGATCCATTCTAATTCATTCTCACGAATGTAACCTTTCTAATTCATTTGTATGATCCATTTTAATTCATTCGTACGATCCATTCCAATCCATTCGTACGATCCATTCTAATTCAATTCGTGCAGTCCATTCAAATTCATTCGCACAAATGTATGCATTCTAATTAATTCGTATGATCCATTCTAATTCATTCGCACTAATGTATCCATTCTAATGCATTCGTACGATCCATTCTAATCCATTCGTACGATCCATTCTAATTCATTCGCATGATCCATTCTAATTCATTCGTACGATCCATTCTAATTCATTCTCACGAATGTAACCTTTCTAATTCATTTGTATGATCCATTCTAATTCATTCGTACGATCCATTCTAATCCATTCGTACGATCCATTCTAATCCATTCGTACGATCCATTCTAATTCATTCTCACAAATGTAACCTTTCTAATTCATTTGTACGATCCATTCTAATTCATTCGTACGATCCATTCTAATCCATTCGTACGATCCATTCTAATTCATTCGCACGAATGTAACCATTCTAATTCATTCGTACGATCCATTCTAATTCATTCCTACGATCCATTCTAATTCATTCGCACGAATGTATCCATTCTAATTTATTTGCACGATCCATTCTAATTCATTCCTATGATCCATTCTAATTCATTCGTACGATCCATTCTAATTCATTCACTCGAATGTATCCATTCTAATTCATTCGTACGATCCATTGTAATTCATTCATACAATCCATTCAGATTCATTCGCACAAATGTATCCATTCAAATTCATTCGTACGATGCATTCTAATTAATTCGTACGATCCATTCTAATTCATTCGTACGATCGATTCTAATTCATTCGCACGATTCATTCTAATTCATTCGTACGATCCATTCTAATTCATTAGTACGATCCATTCTAATTCATTCGCTCGAATGTATCCATTCTAATTCATACGTACGATTTATTCTAATTCATTCATACGATCCATTCTAATGCATTCGTACGATTCATTCTAATTCATTCGCACGATCCATTCTAATTCATTCGTACGATCCATTCTAATTCATTTATACGATCCATTCTAATTCTTTCGTATGATCAATTCTAATTCATTCGTACAATCCATTCTAATTCAGTCGTATGAATGTATCATATGAATGAATTAGAATGGATCATGCGAATGAATTAAAATGGATCGCTCCATTCTTATTCATCGCACAAATGTATCCATTCTAATTCATTCGTACGATCCATTTTAATTCATTCGTACGATCGATTCTAATTCATTCGTACGATCATTTCTAATTCATTCGTACGATCCATTCTAATTCATTCGCTCGAATGTATCCATTCTAATTCATTCGTACGATTCATTCTAATTCATTCAAACGATCCATTCTAATGCATTCGTATGATTCATTATAATTCATTCGCACGATCCATTCTAAATCATTCGTACGATCCATTCTAATTCATTCACACGATCCATTCTAATTCATTCGTACGATCCATTCTAATTCATTCGTATGATCAATTCTAATTCATTCGTACAATCCATTCTAATTCAGTCGTATGAATGTGACATATGAATGAATTAGAATGGATCATGCGAATGAATTAAAATGAATCGCTCCATTCTTATTCATCGCACAAATGTATCCATTCTAATTTATTCGTACGATCCATTCAAATTCAATCGTATGATCCATTCTAATTCATTCGCACAAATGTATCCATTTTAATTCATTCGTACGATCCATTCTAATTTATTCATACGATCCATTCTAATTCATTCGCACGATCCATTATAATTCATTCGTAGGATCCATTCTAATTCATTCCTACGATCCATTCTAATTCCTTCGTATGATCCATTCTAATTTATTCGCACGATCTATTCTAATTCATTCGTACGATCCATTCTAATTCATTCGTACGATCCATTCTAATTCATTCGCATGAATGTATTATACGAATGAATTAGAATGGATCATGCGAATGAATTAAAATAGATCGTACAAATGAATTAGAATGGATCGTGCGAATGAATTAGAATGGATCGTACGAACGAATTAGAATGGATCGTACGAACGAATTAGAATGGATCGTACAAACGAATTAGAATGGATCGTACGAATGAATTAGAATGGATACATTCGAGCGAATAAATTAGAATGGATCGTAAGAATGAATTAGAATGGATCATAAGAATGAATTAGAATGGATCGTGCAAATGAATTAGAATGGATACATTCGTGCGAATGAATTAGAACGCATTGTACGAATGAATTAGAATGGATCGTACGAATGGATTAGAATGGATCGTACGAATGGATTAGAATGGATCGTCCGAATGAATTAGAATGGATACATTCGAGCGAATGAATTAGAATGGATCGTACGAATGAATTAGAATGGATCATAGGAATGAATTAGAATGGATCGTGCAAATGAATTAGAATGGATACATTCGTGCGAATGAATTAGAATGGATCGTAGGAATGAATTAGAATGGATCGTACGAATGAATTAGAATGGTTACATTCGTCCGAATGAATTAGAATGGATCGTACGAATGGATTAGAATGGATCATACGAATGGATTAGAATGGATCGTACGAAATAATTAGAATGGATCGTACAAATGAATTTGAAAGGTTACTTTTGTGAGAATGAATTAGAATGGATCGTATGAATGGATCGTACGAATGGATTAGAATGGATCGTATGAATGCATTAGAATGGATCATACAAATGAATTAGAAAGGTTACATTCGTGAGAATGAATTAGAATGGATTAGAATGGATTAGAATGGATCGTACGAATGGATTAGAATGGATCGAACGAATGAATTAGAATGGATACATTCGAGCGAATGAATTAGAATAGATCATAGGAATGAATTAGAATGGATCATACGAATGAATTAGAATGGATCGTGCGAATGAATTAGAATTGATTGTACGAATGAATTAGAATGGATACATTCATGCGAATGAATTAGAATGGATCGGACGAATGAATTAGAATGGATCGTACGATTCATTCTAATTCATTCGTATGATCCATTCTAATGCATTCGTACGATTCATTCTAATTCATTCACACGATCCATTCTAATTCATTCGTACGATCCATTCTTATTCATTCATACGATCCATTCTAATTCATTCGCACAATCCATTCTAATTCATTCGTCCGATCCATTCTAATTCATTCACACCAATGTATCCATTCTAATTCATTCGTACAATCTATTCTAATTCATTCGCACGATCCATTCTAATTCATTCGTATGATCCATTATAATTCATTCCTACGATCTATTCTAATTCATTCGCTCGAATGTATCCATTCTAATTCATTCGTTCGATCCATTCTAATTCATTCGTACGATCCATTCAAATTCATTCGCATGATCCATTCTAATTCATTCGTACGATCCATTCTAATCCATTCGTACGATCCATTCTAATCCATTCGTATGATCCATTCTAATCCATTCGTACGATCCATTCTAATCCATTCGTACGATCCATTCTAATTCATTCACACGAATGTATCCATTCTAATTCATTCGTACAATCCATCCTAATTCATTCGCACGATCCATTCTAATTCATTCGTATGATCCATTCTAATTCATTCCTACGATCTATTCTAATTCATTCGCTCGAATGTATCCATTCTAATTCATTCGTACGATCCATTCTTATTCATTCATACGATCCATTCAAAGTCATTTGCATGATCCATTCTAATTCATTCGTACGATCCATTCTAATTCATTCTCACGAATGTAACCTTTCTAATTCATTTGTATGATCCATTCTAATTCATTCGCACGATCCATTCTAATTCATTCGTACGATCCATTCTAATTCATTCGCACGATCCATTCTAATTCATCGTACGATCCATTCTAATTTATTCGTACGATTCATTCTAATTCATTCGCACGATCCATTCTAATTCATTCCTACGATCTATTCTAATTCATTCGTACGATCCATTCTAATTCATTCGCACGATCCATTCTAATTCATTCCTACGATCCATTCTAATTCATTCGCACAAATGTATCGTACGAATGAATTAGAATGGATCATACAAATGAATTAGAAAGGTTACATTTGTGAGAATGAATTAGAATGGATCGTACGAATGAATTAGAATGGATCATGCGAATGAATTTGAATGAATCGTACGAATGAATTAGAATGGACCGAACGAATGAATTAGAATGGATACATTCGAGCGAATGAATTAGAATAGATCATAGGAAAGAATTAGAATGGATCATACGAATAAATTAGAATGGATTGTACGAATGAATTAGAATGGATCGTACGAATGAATTAGAATGGATCGTGCGAATGAATTAGAATAGATCGTAGGAATGAATTAGAATGGATCATACGAATGAATTAGAATCGATCGTGCGAATGAATTAGAATGGACTGTACGAATGAATTAGAATGGATACATTCCTACGACTGAATTAGAATGGATCGTACGAATGAATTAGAATGGATACGTTCGTGCGAATGAATTAGAATGGATCGTACAAATGAATTAGAATGGATCGTACGAATGAATTAGAATAGATCATACGAATGAATTAGAATGGATACATTCGTGCGAATGAATTAGAATAGATCATAGGAATGAATTAGAATGGATTATACGAATGAATTAGAATGGATCGTGCGAATGAATTAAAATGGATTGTACGAATGAATTAGAATGGATACATTCGTGCGAATGAATTAGAAGGGATCATACGAATGAATTAGAATGGATCGTACGAATGAATTATAATGGATCATATGAATGAATTAGAATGGATCGTGCAAATGTATTATAATGGATACATTCGTGCGAATGAATTAGAATGGATCGTAGGAATGAATTAGAATGGATCGTAAAAATGAATTCGAATGGTTACATTCATGCGAATGAATTAGAATAGATCGTACGAATGAATTAGAATGGATCGTACGGATGGATTAGAATTGATCGT
The DNA here is from genome assembly GCA_947650365.1 of Chamaelirium japonicum. Taxonomy (NCBI): domain Eukaryota; kingdom Viridiplantae; phylum Streptophyta; class Magnoliopsida; order Liliales; family Melanthiaceae; genus Chamaelirium; species Chamaelirium japonicum. The sequence continues at coordinate 66,256,668 of OX393552.1, forward strand.
ACGAATGGATTAGAATGGATCGTACGAATGAATTAGAATGGATCATAGGAATGAATTAGAATGGATCGTGCAAATGAATTAGAATGGATACATTCGTGCGAATGAATTAGAATGGATCATAGGAATGAATTAGAATGGATCGTACGAATGAATTAGAATGGTTGCATTCGTGCGAATGAATTAGAATGGATCGTACGAATGGATTAGAATGGATCATACGAATGGATTAGAATGGATCGTACGAATGAATTAGAATGGATCGTACAAATGAATTAGAAAGGTTACATTTGTGAGAATGAATTAGAATGGATCATACGAGTGAATTAGAATGGATCGTATGAATGGATTAGAATGGATCGTACGAATGGATTAGAATGGATCATAAAAATGAATTAGCAAGGTTACATTCGTGAGAATGAATTAGAATGGATCGTACGAATGAGTTAGAATGGATCATACGAATGAATTAGAATGGATCGTACGAATGAATTAGAATGGATTGTGCGAATGAATTAGAATGTATCGTATGAATGAATTAGAATGGTTACATTCGTGCGAATGAATTAGAATGGATCGTACGAATGGTTTAGAATGGATCGTACGAATGGATTAGAATGGATCGTACGAATGAATTAGAAAGGATACATTCGAGCGAATGTATCCATTCGGATCGTACGAATGCATTAGAATGGATCGTACGAATGGATTAGAATGGATCGTACGAATAGATTAGAATGGATCGTACGAATGAATTAGAATGGATCATACAAATGAATTAGAAAGGTTACATTCGTGAGAATGAATTAGAATGGATCGTATGAATGAATTAGAATGGATCGTACGAATGAATTAGAATGGATACATTCGAGCGAATGAATTAGAATGGATCGTACTAATGAATTAGAATGGACCGTAGGAATGAATTAGAATGGATCGTGCAAATGAATTAGAATGGATACATTCGTGCGAATGAATTAGAATGGATCGTAGGAATGAATTAGAATGGATCGTACGAATGAATTAGAATGGTTACATTCGTGCGAATGAATTAGAATGGATCATAGGAATGAATTAGAACGGATCGTGCGAATGAATTAGAATGGATCGCACGAATGAATTAGAATGGATCGTACGAATGAATTAGAATGGATCGTACGAATGAATTAGAATGGATACCTTTGTGCATATGAATTAGAATGGATCGTACGAATGAATTAGAATGAATTATATTAATGAATTAGAATGGATCGTACGAATGAATTAGAATGGATACATTCGTGCGAATGAATTAGAATGGATCGAGTGAATCAATTAGACTGGATCGTGTGAATGAATAAGAATGGATCATACGAATGAATTAGAATGGATCGTATGAATTAATTAGAATGGATACATTCGTGCGAATGAATTAGAATGGATTGTATGAATGAATTAGAATGGATCGTGCGAATAAATTAGAATGGATACATTAGTGCGAATGAATTAGAATTGATCGGACGAATGAATTAGAATGGATCGTACGAACGAATTAGAATGGATCGTATGAATGAATAAGAATGGATCGTACGAACGAATTAGAATGGATCGTATGAACGAATTAGAATGGATAATACGAATGAATTAGAATGGATACATTCGAGCGATTGAATTAGAATGGATCGTGCGAATGAATTAGAATGAATCGTACGAATGCATTAGAATGGATCGTACGAAGGAATTAGAATGAATCGTACGATCCATTCTAATTCATTCGTCCGATCCATTCTAATTCATTCGCACGAATGTATCCATTCTAATTCATTCGTACAATCCATTCTAATTCATACGCACGATCCATTCTAATTCATTCGTATGATCCATTCTAATTCATTCCTACGATCTATTCTAATTCATGCGCTCGAATGTATTCATTCTAATTCATTCGTACAAACCATTCTAATTCATTCGCACGATCCATTCTAATTCATTCGTATGATCCATTCTAATTCATTCGTACGATCCATTCTAATTCATTCGTATGATCCATTCTAACTCATTCGCACAAATGTATCCATTCTAATTCATTCGTACGATCCATTCTAATTCATTCGCACGATCCATTCTAATTCATTCGTACAATCCATTCTAATTCATTCGTATGATCCATTCTTATTCATTCATACGATCCATTCTAATTCATTCGTACGATCCATTCTAATTCAGTCGTATGAATGTATCAAATGAATGAATTAGAATAGATACATTCGTGCAAATGAATTAGAATGGATCGTAGGAATGAATTAGAATGGATCGTACGAATGAATTAGAATGGTTACATTCGTGCGAATTAATTAGAATGGATTGTACGAATGGATTAGAATGGATCGTACGAATGGATTAGAATGGATCGTACGAATGAATTAGAATGGATCGTACAAATGAATTAGAAAGTTTACATTTGTGAGAATGAATTAGAATGGATCGTACTAATGGATTAGAATGGATCGTACGAATGGATTAGAATGGATCGTACGAATGAATTAGAATGGATCATACAAATGAATTAGAAAGGTTACATTCGTGAGAATGAATTAGAATGAATTGTACGAATGAATTAGAATGGATCATGCGAATGAATTTGAATGGATCGTACGAATGAATTAGAATGGATCGAACGAATGAATTAGAATGGATACATTCGAGCGAATGAATTAGAATAGATCGTAGGAATGAATTAGAATGGATCATACGAATGAATTAGAATGGATCGTGCAAATGAATTAGAATGGATTGTACGAATGAATTAGAATGGATACATTCGTGCAAATGAATTAGAATGGATCGTATGAATGAATTAGAATGGATCGTACGAATGAATTAGAATGAATCGTAAGAATGAATTAGAATGGATCATACGAATGAATTAGAATAGATCATGTGAATGAATTAGAATGGATCGTACATTTGAATTAGATTAGATTGTGCGAATGAATTAGAATGGACACATTCATGCGAATGAATTAGAATAGATCGTATGAATGAATTAGAATGGATCGTACGAATGAATTAGAATGGATACATTTGTACGAATGAATTAGAATGGATCGTACGAATGAATTAGAATGGATAGTGCGAATGAATTAGAATGGATCGTACGAATGAATTAGAATGGATTGTACGAATGAATTAGAATAGATCGTGCGAATGAATTAGAATGGATCGTAAGAAAGAATTAGAATGGATCGTACGAATGAATTAGAATAGATCATACGAATGAATTCGAATCGATCGTGCGAATGAATTAGAATGGATCGTACGAATGAATTAGAATGGAAACATTTGTGCGATGAATAAGAATGGAGCGTACGAATGAATTAGAATGGAGCGTACGAATGAACTAGAATGGATACATTCGTGCGAATGAATTAGAATGGATCATATGAAAGAATTAGAATGGATCGTGCGAATGAATTAGAATGGATCGTGCGAATGAATTAGAATGGATCGTACGAATGAATTAGAATGGATCGTACGAACAAATTAGAATGGATCGTACAAATGAATTAGAATGGATACATTCGTACGATCCATTCTAATTCATTTGTTCGATCCATTCTAATTCATTCGTACGATCCATTCAGATTCATTCGCATGATCCATTCTAATTCATTCGTATGATCCATTCTAATTCATTTTCACGAATGTAACCTTTCTAATTCATTTTTATGATCCATTCTAATTCATTCGTACGATCCATTCTAATCCATTCGTACGATCCATTCTAATCCATTCGTACGATCCATTCTAATCCATTCGTACGATCCATTCTAATCCATTCGTACGATCCATTCTAATCCATTCGTACGATCCATTCTAATTCATTCTCACAAATTTAACTTGTCTAATTCATTCGTACGATCCACTCTAATTCATTCGTACGATCCATTCTAATCCATTCATACGATCCATTCTAATCCATTCGTACGATCCATTCTAATTCATTCGCACGAATGTAACCATTCTAATTCATTTGTACGATCCATTCTAATTCATTCCTACGATCCATTCTAATTCATTCGCACGAATGTATCCATTCTAATTCATTTGCACGATCCATTCTAATTCATTCCTATGATCCATTCTAATTCATTCGTACGATCCATTCTAATTCATTCTCACTAATGTAACCTTTCTAATTCATTTGTATGATCCATTCTAATTCATTCGTACGATCCATTCTAATCCATTCGTACGATCCATTCTAATCCATTCGTACGATGCAATCTAATTCATTCGCACAAATGTATCTATTCTAAATCATTCGTACAATGCGTTCTAATCCATTCGTACGATCCATTCTAATCCATTTGTACGATCCATTCTAATTCAATCGCACGAATGTAACCATTCTAATTCATTCATATGATCCATTCTAATTCATTCGTACGATCCATTGTAATTCATTCGTTTGATCCATTCTAATTCATTCGTATGATCCATTCTAATTCATTCGTATGATCCATTCTAATTCATTTGCATGAATGTATCCATTCTAATTTATTCGTACGAATGAATTAGAATGGATCGTACGAACGAATTAGAATTACAATGTTTACATTCGTGCGAATGAATTAGAATGGATCGTACAAATGGATTAGAATGGATCGTACGAATGGACTAGAACGCATTGTACGAATGAATTAGAATAGATACATTTATGCGAATGAATTAGATTGCATCGTACGAATGAATTTGAATGGATTGTACGAATGAATTAGAATGGATCGTACGAATGAATTAGAATAGATCGTACGAATGCATTAGAATGGATCGTACGAATAAATTAGAATGGATCGTGCGAATGAATTAGAATGGATCGTACGAAAGAATTAGAATGGATACATTCGTGCGAATGAATTAGAATGGATCGTAGGAATGAATTAGAATGGATCGTATGAATGAATTAGAATGGTAACATTCGTGCGAATGAATTAGAATGGATCGTACGAATGAATTAGAATGGATCGTATGAATGAATAAGAATGGATCGTACGAATGAATTAGAATGGATCGTGTGAATGAATTAGAATGAATCGTAAGAATGAATTAGAATGGATCGTGTGAATGAATTAGAATGAATTGTATGAATGAATTAGAATGGATCGTACGAATGAATTAGAATGGATACATTCGAGCAAATGAATTAGAATGGATCGTACGAATGAATTAGAATGGATCATAGGAATGAATTAGAATGGATCGTGCAAATGAATTAGAATGGATACATTCGTGCGAATGAATTAGAATGGATCGTAGGAATGAATTAGAATGGATCGAACGAATGAATTAGAATGGTTACATTTGTCTGAATGAATTAGAATGGATCGTACGAATGGATTAGAATGGATCGTACGAATGGATTAGAAGAGATCGTACGAATGAATTAGAATGGATCATACGAATGAATTAGAATGGATCGTACGAATGAATTAGAATGGATCATATGAATGAATTAGAATGGTTACATTCGTGCGAATGAATTAGAATGGATCGTACAAATCGATTAGAATGGATCGTACGAATGGATTAGAACGCATTGTACGAATGAATTAGAATAGATACATTTGTGCGAATGAATTAGATTGCATCGTACGAATGAATTAGAATGGATCGTACGAATGGATTAGAATGGATCGTACGAATGGATTAGAATGGATCGTACGAATGAATTAGAATGGATCGTGCGAATGAATTAAAATAGATCGTACGAATGAATTAGAATGGATCGTACGAATGAATTAGAATGGATCATAGGAATGAATTAGAATGGATCGTGCAAATGAATTAGAATGGATACATTCGTGTGAATGAATTAGAATGGATCGTACGAATGAATTAGAATGGATACATTCGAGCGAATGAATTAGAATGGATCGTACGAATGAATTATAATGAATCATACGAATGAATTAGAATGGATCGTGCGAATGAATTTGAATGGATCGTACGAATGAATAGAATGGATCGTACGATCCATTCTAATTCATTCGTTAGAATGTAACCATTCTAATTCATTCATATGATCCATTCTAATTCAGTCGTACGATTCATTCTAATTCATTCGTACGAATGTAACCATTCTAATTCATTCATATGATCCATTTCTAATTCATTCGTACGATCCATTCTAATTCATTCGTATGATCCATTCTAATTCATTCGTACGATCCATTCTAATTCATTTGCATGAATTTATCCATTCTAATTTATTTGTACGATCCAGTCTAATTCATTCGTACGATCCATTCTAATTCATTCGCACGAATATATCCATTCTAATTCATTCGTATGATCCATTCTAATCCATTCTTGCGAATGAATTAGAATGGATCATATGAAAGAATTAGAATGGATCGTGCGAATGAATTAGAATGGATCATAGGAATGAATTAGAATGGATCGTGCAAATGAATTAGAATGGATCGTATGAATGAATAAGAATGGATCGTACGAATGAATTAGAATGGATACATTTGTGCGAATGAATTAGAATGGATCATGCGAATGAATTAGAATGGATCGTATGAATGAATTAGAATGGATACATACAAATGAATTAGAAAGGTTACATCCGTGAGAATGAATTAGAATGGATCGTACGGATGAAATAGAATGGATCGTACGAATTAGAATGGATCGTACGAATGAATTAAAATGGATACATTCATACGACTGAATTAGAATGGATCGTGCGAATTAATTAGAATAGATCGTACGAATGAATTTGAATGGATACATTTGTGCGAATGAATTAGAATGGATCGTACGAATGAATTAGACAGGATCGTACGAATAATTTAGAATGGATACATTCATACGAATGAATTAGAATGGATCGTACGAATGGATTAGAATGGATCGTACGAATGAATTAGAATGGATCATACAAATGAATTAGAAAGGATACTTTCGAGCGAATGAATTAGAATGGATCCATTCAAATTCATTCGCATGATCCATTCTAATTCATTCTATGATCCATTCTAATTCATTCTCACGAATGTAACCTTTCTAATTCATTTGTATGATCCATTCTAATTCATTCGCACGATCTATTCTAATTCATTCGTACGATCCATTCTAATTCATTCGTACGATCCATTCTAATTCATTCCTACGATCCATTCTAATTCATTCGCACGAATGTATCCATTCTAATTCATTTGCACGATCCATTCTAATTCATTCGCTCGAATGTATCCATTCTAATTCATTCGTACGATCCATTCTAATTCATTCGTACGATCTATTCTAATTCATTCGCACGATCTATTCTAATTTATTTGTACGATCCATTCTAATTCATTCGTACGATCCATTCTAATTCATTCGCACTATCCATTCTAATTCATTCGTACGATCCATTCTAATTCATTCGTACGATCCATTCTAATTCCTTCGTATGATCCATTCTAATTTATTCGTTCAAATATATCCTTTCTAATTCATTCGTACGATCCATTCTAATTCATTCGCACGATCCATTCTAATTCATTCGCATGAATGTATCCATTTTAATTCATTTGCACGATCCATTCTAATTCATTCGTACGATCCATTCTTATTCATTCATACGATCCATTATAATTCATTCGCACAATCCATTCTAATTCATTCGTATGATCCATTCTAATTCATTCGTATGAATGTATCCATTCTAATTCATTTGCACGATCCATTCTAATTCATTTCTATGATCCATTCTAATTCATTCGTACGATCCATTCTAATTTATTCGCTCGAATGTATCCATTCTAATTCATTCGTACGATCCATACTAATTCGTTCGTACGATCCATTCTAATTCGTTCGTACGATCCATTCTAATTCATTCGTACGATCCTTTCTAATTCATTCGCACGATCCATTCTAATTCTTTCATATGATCCATTTTAATTCATTCGCACGAATGTATCCATTCTAGTTCATTCGTACGCTACATTCTAATTCATTCGCATGCTCCATTCTTATTCATCGCACAAATGTATCCATTCTAATTTATTCGTACGATCCATTCAAATTCAATCGTATGATCCTTTCTAATTCATTCGTACGATACATTTGTGCGAATGAATTAGAATGGATCATACGATTGAATTTGAATGGATTGTACGAATAAATTAGAATGGATACATTTGTGCGATGAATAAGAATGGACCATTCTAATGCATTTGTACGATCCATTCTAATGCATTCGTCCGATCCATTCTAATTCATTCGCACGAATGTATCCATTCTAATTCATTCGTACAATCCATTCTAATTCATTCGCACGATCGATTCTAATTCATTCGTATGATCCAATCTAATTCATTCCTATGATCCATTCTAATTCATTCGTACGCTCCATTCTAATTCATTCGCACGAATGTATCTATTCTAATTCATTCATACAATCCATTCTAATTCATTCGCACGATCCATTCTAATTCATTCATATGATCCATTCTAATTCATTCCTACGATCTATTCTAATTCATTCGCTCGAATCTATCCATTCTAATTCATTCGTACGATCCATTCTAATCCATTCGTACAATCCATTCTAATTCATTCGCACGAATGTAACCATTCTAATTCATTCGTATGATCCATTCTAATTCATTCGCTCGAATGTATCCATTCTAATTCATTCGTACGATCCATTCTCATCCATTCGTACGATCCATTCTAATTCATTCCTATGATCCATTCTAATTCATACGAATGAATTAGAATGGATCGTACGAATGAATCAGAATGGATCGTGCAAATGAATTAGAATGGATCGTACGAATGTATTAGAATGGTTACATTCGTGCGAATGAATTAGAATGGATCGTACGAATGAATTAGAATGGATACATTCGAGCGAATGAATTAGAATGGATCGTACGAATGAATTAGAATGGATACATTCATACGACTGAATTAGAATAGATCGTGCGAATTAATTAGAATGGATCGTACGAATGAATTTGAATGGATACATTTGTGCGAATGAATCTGAATGGATTGTCTGAATGAATTACAATGGATCGTACGAATGAATTAGAATGGTCCGTATGAATGAATTAGAATAGCTCATACGAATGAATTAGAATGGATAGTGCGAATGAATTAGAATGGATCGTACGAATGAATTAGAATGGATTGTACGAATAAATTAGAACTGATCGTGCGAATGAATTAGAATGGATCGTACAAATGAATTAAAAAGTTTACTTTTGTGAGAATGAATTAGAATGGATCGTACGAATGAATTAGAATGGATCGTACGAATGGATTAGAATGGATCGTACGAATGGATTAGAATGTATACATTCGTGCGAATGAAGTAGAATGGATAGTAGGAATGAATTAGAATGGATCGTATGAATGAATTAGAAAGGTTACATTCGTGCGAATGAATTAGAATGGATCGTACGAATGGATTAGAATGGATCGTACGAATGAATTAGAATGGATAAATTCGAGCAAATGAATTAGAATAGATCATAGGAATGAATTAGAATGGATCATACGAATGAATTAGAATGGATCGTGCGAATGAATTAGAATGGATTGTATGAAAGAATTAGAATGGATCATACGAATGAATTAGAATGGATACATAGGAATGAATTAGAATGGATACATAGGAATGAATTAGAATGGATCGTACGAATGATTCGAGCGAATGAATTAGAATAGATCGTAGGAATGAATTAGAATGGATCGTACAAATAAATTAGAATGGATCATAGGAATGAATTAGAATGGATCGTGCAAATGAATTAGAATGGATATATTCGTGTGAATGAATTAGAATGGATCGTAGGAATGAATTAGAATGGATCGTACGAATGAATTAGAATGGTTACATTCGTGCGAATGAATTAGAATGGATCTTACGAATGGATTAAAGTGGATCGTACGAATGGATTAGAATGGATCGTACTTCTTATTCATTCATACGATCCATTATAATTAATTCGTACGATCCATTCTAATTCATTCGTACGATCTATTCTAATTCATTCGTACGATCCATTCTAATTCATTCGCACGATCCATTCTAATTCATTCCTATGATCAATTCTAATTCATTCGTACGATCCATTCTAATTCATTCGTACGATCCATTCTAATTCATTCGTACGATCCATTCTAATTCATTCGCACAAATGTATCCATTCTAATTCATTCATACGATCCATTCTAATGCATTCGTACGATTCATTCTAATTCATTCGCACGATCCATTCTAATTCATTCGTATGATCAATTCTATTTCATTCATACGATCCATTCTAATTCATTCGTACGATCCATTCTAATTCATTCGCACAAATGTATCCATTGTAATTTATTCGTACGATCCATTCTAATCCATTCATACGATTCATTCTAATTCATTCGCACGAATGTATCCATTCTAATTCATTCGCATAATCCATTGTAATCCATTCGTACGATCCATTCTAATCCATTCTAATTCATTCGCACAAATGAATTAGAATGGATCGTACAAATGAATTAGAATGGATACATTCGTACGAATGGATTAGAATGGATCGTACAAATGGATTAGAATGAATCGTACGAATGGATTAGAATGGATCGTACGAATAAATTAGAATGGATCGTATCATTCGTACGATCCATTCTAATCCATTCGTACTATCCATTCTAATCCATTCGTACGATCCATTCTAATTCATTCTGACAAATGTAACCTTTCTAATTCATTTGTACGATCCAGTCTAATTCATTCGTACGATCCATTCTAATTCATTCGTATGATCCATTCTAATTAATTCGTACGATCCATTCTAATTAATTTGCATGAATGTATCCATTCTAATTCATTCGTACAATCCATTCTAATTCATTCGCACGATCCATTCTAATTCGTTCGTATGATCCATTCTAATTCATTCCTACGATCCATTCTAATTCATTCGCACAAAACATTCTTATTCATTCGTACGATCCATTCAAATTTATTCGCATGATCCATTCTAATTCATTCGTACGATCCATTCTAATTCATTAGAATGGATACATTCGTGCGAATGAATTAGAATGAATCGTACGAATGCATTAGAATGGATACATTTGTGCGAATGAATTTGAATGGATTGCACGAGTTGAATTAGAATGGATCGTATGAATGGATTAGAATGGATCATACGAATGAATTAGAATGGATCATACAAATGAATTAGAAAGGTTACATTCGTGAGAATGAATTAGAATGGATCGTACGAATGCATTAGAATGGATACATTCGTGCGAATGAATTAGAATGGATCATACGAATGAATTAGAATGGATACATTTGTGCGAATGAATTTGAATGGATTGCACGAGTTGAATTAGAATGGATCGTATGAATGGATTAGAATGGATCATACGAATGAATTAGAATGGATCATACAAATGAATTAGAAAGGTTACATTCGTGAGAATGAATTAGAATGGATCGTGCGAATGAATTAGAATTGATCATACGAATGGATTAGAATGGATCGTACGAATGAATTAGAATAGATCGTGTGAATGAATTAGAATGGATCATACAAATGAATGAGAAAGGTTATATTAGTGAGAATGAATTAGAATGGATCGTACGAATGGATTAGAATGGATCGTACGAATGAATTAGAATAGATACATTTGTGCGATGAATTAGAATGGATCTTACGTTTAAATTAGATTGGATCGTACGAATTAATTAGAATGGATACATTCGTGCGAATGAATTAGAATGGATCGTGCGAATGAATTAGAATGGATCGTGCGAATGAATTAGAATGGATCGTACGAATGAATTAGAATGGATCGTGCGAATAAATTAGAATGGATCGTACGAATGAATTAGAATGGATACATACAAATGAATTAGAAAGGTTACATTCGTGAGAATGAATTAGAATGGATCGTACGAATGAATTAGAATGGATCGTACGAATGAATTAGAATGGATACATTCGAGCGAATGAATTAGAATGGATCGTACAAATGAATTAGAATAGATCAGAGGAATAAATTAGAATGGATCGTGCAAATGAATTAGAATGGATACCTTTGTGCATATGAATTAGAATGGATCGTACGAATGAATTAGAATGGATCATATAAATGAATTAGAATGGATCGTACGAATGAATTTGAATGGATACATTCGTGCGAATGAATTAGAATGGATCGTGCGAATCAATTAGAATGGATCGTGCGAATGAATAAGAATGGATCATACGAATGAATTAGAATGGATCGTACGAATTAATTAGAATGGATACATTCGTGCGAATGAATTAGAATGGATTGTATGAATGAATTAGAATGGATATTACGAATGAATTAGAATGGTTACATTCATGTGAATGAATTAGAATGGATCGTACGAATGGATTAGAATGGATCGTACGAATGAATTAGATTGGTTACATTCGTGCGAATGAATTAGAATGGATCGTACGAATGGATTAGAATGGATCGTACGAATGGATTAGAATGGATCGTACGAATGAATTAGAATGGATCATACTAATGAATTAGAAAGGTTACATTTGTGCGAATGAATAAGAATGGATCGTATGAATGAATAAGAATGGATCGTATGAATGAATTAGAATGGATCGTACGAATGAATTAGAAGGGATACATTCGAGCGAATGAATTAGAATGGATCGTACGAATGAATTAGAATGGATACATTAGTGCGAATTAATTAGAATGGATCGTACGAATGATTTAGAATGGATCGTACGAACGAATTAGAATGGATACATTCGAGCGAATGAATTAGAATAGATCGTAGGAATGAATTAGAATGGATCATACAAATGAATTAGAATGGATCGTGCGAATGAATTAGAATGGATTGTACGAATGAATTAGAATGGATATATTCGAGCGAATGAATTAGAATAGATCGTAGGAATGAATTAGAATGGATCATACGAATGAATTAGAATGGATCGTGCGAATGAATTAGAATGAATCATACGAATGAATTAGAATGGATCGTACGAATGAATTAGAATGGATCCACCGAATGAGTTAGAATGGATCATACGAATGAATAAGAATGGATCGTACGAATGAATTAGAATGGATTGTACGAATGAATCAGAATGGATCGTATGAATGAATAAGAATGGATCGTACGAATGAATTAGAATGGATCGTACGAATGAATTAGAATGGATCGTGCGTGTGCGAATGAATTAGAATGAATTAGATTGCATTGTACGTGTGCGAATGAATTAGAATGGATCGTGCGAATGAATTAGAATGGATCGTACGAATGAATTAGAATGGATCGATACATTCATGCAAATGAATTAGAATGGATCGTATGAATGAATTATAATGGATCATACGAATGAATTAGAATGGATCGTACGAATGAATTAGAATGGATCATATGAATGAATTAGAATGGTTACATTCGTGCGAATGAATTAGAATGGATCGTACAAATGGATTAGAATGGATCGTACGAATGAATTAGAATGGATCCACCGAATGAGTTAGAATGGATCATACGAATGAATTAGAATGGATCGTACGAATGAATTAGAATGGATACATTCGAGCGAATGAATTAGAATGGATCGTACAAATGAATTAGAATGGATACATTCGAGCGAATGAATTAGAATGGATCGTACGAATGAATTAGAATGGATCGTACGAATGGATTAGAATGGATCGTACGAATGAATTAGAATGGATCGTACGAATGAATTAGAATGGATACATTCTAGCGAATAAATTAGAATGAATCGAACAAATGAATTAGAATGGATTATAGGAATGAATTAGAATGGATCGTTTAAATGAATTAGAATGAATACATTCGTACGAATGAATTAGAATGGATCGTAGGAATGAATTAGAATGGATCATACGAATGAATTAGAATGGTTACATTCGTGCGAATGAATTAGAATGGATCATACGAATGGATTAGAATGGATCGTACGAATGGATTAAAGTGGATCGTACGAATTAGAATGGATCGTACGAATGAATTAAAATGGATACATTCATACGACTGAATTAGAATGGATCATGCGAATTAATTAGAATGGATCGTACGAACGAATTTGAATGGATACATTTGTGCGAATGAATCTGAATGGATTGTATGAATGCATTACAATAGATCGCACGAATGGATTAGAATGGATCATACGAATGAATTAGAATGGATCATACAAATGAATTAGAAAGGTTTCATTCGTGAGAATGAATTAGAATGGATCGTACGAATGAATTAGAATGGATCATGCGAATGAATTTGAATGGATCGTACGAATGAATTAGAATGGATCGAACGAATGAATTAGAATGGATACATTCTAGCGAATGAATTAGAATAGATCGTAGGAATGAATTAGAATGGATCATACGAATAAATTAGAATGGATCGTGCGAATGAATTAGAATGGATTGTACGAATGAATTAGAATAGATACATTCATGCGAATGAATTAGAATGGATCGTACGCATGAATTAGAATGGATCGTACGAATGAATTAGAATGGATCGTACGAATGAATTAGAATGGATACATTTGTACGAATAAATTAGAATGGATTGTACGAATGAATTAGAATGGATACATTCTTGCGAATAAATTAGAATGGATCGTATATTCGTGCAAATAAATTAGAATGGATCATACGAATGAATTAGAATGGATCGTGTGAATGAATTAGAATGAGTCGTACGAATGCATTAGAATGGATCGTACGAATGAATTAGAATGAATCGTACGATCCATTCTAATTCATTCGTCTGATCCATTCTAATTCATTCGCACGAATGTATCCATTCTAATTTATTCGTACAATCCATTCTAATTCATTCGCACGATCCATTCTAATTCATTCGTACAATCGATTCTAATTCATTCGCACGAATGTATCCATTCTAATTCATTTGCACGATCCATTCTAATTCATTCCTATGATCCATTCTAATTCATTCGTACGATCCATTCTAATTCATTCGCTCGAATGTATCCAATCTAATTCATTCGTACGATCCATCCTAATTCGTTCATACGATCCATTCTAATTCGTTCGTACGATCAATTCTAATTCATTTGTACGATCTATTCTAATTCATTCGCACGAATGTACCATTCTAATTCATTCATACGATCCATTCTAATTCATTTGCACGATCTATTCTAATTCATTCGTACGATCCATTCTAATTCGTTCGTACGATCCATTCTAATTCATTCGCACGATCCATTCTAATTCATTCGCACGATCCATTCTAATTCATTCTCACGAATGTAACCTTCCTAATTCATTTGTATGATCCATTCTAATTCATTCGTACGATCCATTCTAATCCATTCGTACGATCCATTCTAATTCATTTGCACGATCCATTCTAATTCATTCCTATGATCCATTCTAATTCATTCATACGATCCATTCTAATTCATTTGCTCGAATGTATCCATTCTAATTCATTCGTACGATCCATTCTAATTCATTCGTACGATCCATTCTAATTCATTCTCACGAATGTAAACTTTCTAATTCATTTGTATGTATCCATTCTAATTCATTCGTACGATCCATTCTAATTTATTCACACGATCCATTCTAATTCATTCGTACGATCCATTCTAATTCATTCGTACGATCCATTCTAATTCATTCGCACGAATGTATCCATTCTAATGCATTCGTACGATTCATTCTAATTCATTCGCCCGATCCACTCTAATTCATTCGTATGATCCATTCTAATTCATTCATCCGATCCATTCTAATTCATTCGCATGAATGTATCCATTCTAATTCATTCGTACAATCCATTCTAATTCATTCGCACGATCCATTCTAATTCATTCCTATGATCCATTCTAATTCATTCCTACAATCTATTCTAATTTATTCGCTCGAATGTATCCATTCTAATTCAATCGTTCGATCCATTCTAATTCATTCGTACGATCCATTCAAATTCATTCGCATGATCCATTCTAATTCATTCGTACGATCCATTCTAATTCATTCTCACGAATGTAACCTTTCTAATTCATTTGTATGATCCATTCTAATTCATTTGTACGATCCATTCTAATCCATTCGTACGATCCATTCTAATCCATTCGTACGATCCATTCTAATTCATTCTCACAAATGTAACCTTTCTAATTCATTTGTACGATCCATTCTAATCCATTCGTACGATCCATTCTACTCCATTCGTACGATACATTCTAATTCATTCGCACGAATCTAACCATTCTAATTCATTCGTACGATCCATTCTAATTCATTCCTACGATCCATTCTAATTCATTCGCACGAATGTATCCATTCTAATTCATTTGCACGATACATTCTAATTCATTCCTATGATCCATTCTAATTCATTCGTACGATCCATTCTAATTCATTCGCTCGAATGTATCCATTTTAATTCATTCGTACGATTCATTCTAATTCGTTCATACGATCGATTCTAATTCGTTCACACGATCCATTATAATTCATTCGTACGATCTATTCTAATTCATTCGCATGATCCATTCTAATTCATTCGTACGATCCATTCTAATTCATTCGTACAATCCATTCAAATTCATTCGTACGATGCAATCTAATTCATTCGCATGATCCATTCTAATTCATTCGTACGATACATTCTAATTGATTCGTACAATCCATTCAAATTCATTCGTACGATGCAATCTAATTTATTCGCACAAGTGTATCTATTCTAATTCATTCGTACAATGCGTCCTAATCCATTCGTACGATCCATTCTAATCCATTTGTACGATCCATTCTAATTCATTCGCACGAATGTAACCATTCTAATTCATTCATATGAGATCCATTCTAATTCATTCATACGATCCATTCTAATTCATTCATCCGATCCATTCTAATTCATTCGCACGAATGTATCCATTCTAATTCATTCGTTAGAATTGATACATTCGTGCGAATGAATTAGAATGGATCGTGCGAATGAATTAGAATTGATCGTACGAATGAATTAGAATGGATCGTACGAATGAATTAGAATGGATCGAGCGAATGAATTAGAATGGATCGTACGAATGAATTAGAATGGATATATTTGAACGAATAAATTAGAATGGATCATACGATTGAATTAGAATGGATCGTACGAATGAATTAGAATGGATCGTGCGAATGAATTAGAATGGATCGTACGAATGAATTAGATCGTACGAATGAATTAGAATGGATCGTACGAATGAATTAAAATGGATACATTCATACGACTGAATTAGAATGGGTCGTGCGAATGAATTAGAATGGATACATTCATGCAAATGAATTAGAATGGATCGTAAGAATGAATTAGAATGGATCATACGAATGAATTAGAATGGATCGTACGAATGAATTATAATGGATCATATGAATGAATTAGAATGGTTACATTCGTGCGAATGAATAAGAATGATTCGTACGAATGGATTAGAATGGATCGTACGAATGGATTAGAACGCATTGTACGAATGAATTAGAATAGATACATTTGTGCGAATGAATTAGATTGCATTGTACGAATGAATTTGAATGGATTGTACGAATGAATTAGAATGGATCGTACGAATGACTTAGAATGGATCATGCGAATGAATTAGAATAGGTCGTACGAATGAATTAGAATAGATCGTACGACTAAATTAGAATGGATCGTGCGAATAAATTAGAATGGATCGTGCGAATGAATTAGAATGGATCATACCAATGAATTAGAATGGATCATAGGAATGAATTAGAATGGATCGTGCAAATGAATTTGAATCGATACATTCGTGCGAATGAATTAGAATGGATCGTAGGAATGAATTAGAATGGATCGTACGAATGAATTAGAACGAATCGTGCGAATGACTTAGAATGGATTGTACGAATGAATTAGAATGGATCGTACGAATGAATTAGAATGGATCATATGAATGAATTAGAATGGATACCTTTGTGCATATGAATTAGAATGGATCGTACGAATGAATTAGAATGGATCATATTAATGAATTAGAATGGATCGTACGAATGAATTAGAATGGATACATTCGTGCGAATGAATTAGAATGGATCGTGCGAATTAATTAGACTGGATCGTGCGAATGAATTAGAATGGATCATATGAATGAATTAGAATGGATCGTGCAAATGAATTAGAATGGATACATTCGTGCGAATGAATTAGAATGGATCGTAGGAATGAATTAGAATGGATCGTACGAATGAATTAGAATGGTTACATTCGTGCGAATAAATTAGAATGGATCGTACGAATGGATTAGAATGGATCAGACGAATGAATTAGAATGGATTCATTCGCACGAATGAATTAGAATGGATACATACAAATGAATTAGAAAGTTTACATTCGTGAGAATGAATTAGAATGGATCGTACGAATGAATTAGAATGGATCGTGCGAATGAATTAGAATGGATACATTCGAGCGAATGAATTAGAATGGATCGTACGAATGAATTAGAATGGATCATAGGAATGAATTAGACTGGATCGTGCAAATGAATTAGAATGGATCGTACGAATGAATTAGAATGGATCGAATGAATGAATTAGAATGGATACATTCGAGCGAATGAATTAGAATAGATCATAGAAATGAATTAGAATGGATCGTACGAATGAATTAGAGTGGTTACATTCGTGCGAATGAATTAGAATGGATCATACTATTGTATTAGAATAGATCGTGCGAATGAATTAGAATGGATCATACGATTCATTCTAATTCATTCGTATGATCCATTCTAATTCATTCGTACGATCTATTCTAATTCATTCGCATGATCCATTCTAATTCATTCGTAAGATCCATTCTAATTCATTCGTCCGATCCATTCAAATTCATTCGTACGATGCAATCTAATTCATTCGCACAAATGTATCTATTCTAATTCATTCGTACAATGCATTCTAATCCATTCGTACGATCCATTCTAATCCATTCGTACGATCCATTCTAATCCATTCGTACGATCCATTCTAATTCATTCGAACGATCCATTCTAATTCATTTGCATGAATGTATCCATTCTAATTTATTCATACAATCCAGTCTAATTCATTCGTACGATCCATTCTAATTCATTCGCACGAATATATCCATTCTAATTCATTTGTAGGATCCTTTCTAATTCATTCACACGATCCATTCTAATTCTTTCATAGGATCCATTCTAATTCATTCGCACGAATGTATCCTTTCTAGTTCATTCGTACGCTCCATTCTAATTCATTCGTACGCTCTATTCTTATTCATCACATGTATCCATTCTAATTCATTCGTTCGATCCATTCTAATTCATTCGTACGATCTATTCTTATTCATCACACAAATGTATCCATTCTAATTTATTCTTACGATCCATTCAAATTCAATCGTATGATCCATTCTAATTCATTCGCACAAATGTATCGTACGAATGAATTAGAATGGATCATACAAATGCATTAGAAAGGTTACATTCGTGAGAATGAATTAGAATGGATCGTACGAATAAATTAGAATGGATCATGCGAATGAATTAGAATGGATCATACGAATGAATTAGAATGGATCGAACGAATGAATTAGAATGGATACATTCGAGCGAATGAATTAGAATAGATCGTAGGAATGAATTAGAATGGATCATACGAATGAATTAGAATGGATCGTACGAATGAATTAGAATGTATCGTGCGAATGAATTAGAATGGATCGTACGAATGAATTTGAATGGATCGTACGAACGAATTAGAATGGATGGTACGAACGAATTAGAATGGATCGTATGAACGAATTAGAATGGATCGTACGATCGTACGATCGATTCTAATTCATTCGCACGATCCATTCTAATTCATTCATACGATCCATTCTAATTCATTCGTATGATCCATTCTAATTTATTCGTTCAAATATATCCATTCTAATTCATTCGTACGATCCATTCTAATTCATTCGTACAAATATATCTATTCTAATTCATTCGTATAATGCGTTCTAATCCATTCGTACGATCCATTCTAATCCATTCGTACGATCCATTCTAATTCATTCGTATGATCCATTCTAATTCATTCGTATGATCCATTCTAATTCATTTGCATGAATGTATCCATTCTAATTCATTCGCACGATCCATCCTAATTTATTCGTACGATCCATTCTAATTCATTTGCACGAATGTAACCATTCTAATTCATTTATATGATCCATTCTAATTCATTCCTACAATCCATTCTAATTCATTCGCACGATCCATTCTAATTCATTCGCACGATCGATTCTAATTCATTCGCACGAATGTAACCATTCTAATTCATTCGTACGATCCATTCTAATTCATTCCTACGATCCATTCTAATTCAGTCGCACGAATGTAACCATTCTAATTCATTTGCACGATCCTTTCTAATTCATTCCAACGATCCATTCTAATTCATTCGCACGAATGTATCCATTCTAATTCATTCGCACGATCCATTCTAATTTCTTCATATGATCTATTCTAATTCATTCATACGATCCATTCTAATTCATTCGTACGATCCATTCTAATTCATTCTCACGAATGTAACCATTCTAATTCATTCGTACAATCCATTCCAATTCATTCGCACGATCCATTCTAATTCATTCACTCGAATGTATCCATTCTAATCCATTCGTACGATCCATTCTAATTCATTTGCATGAGTGTATCCATTCTAATTCATTCGTACGATCCATTCCAATTCATTCGTACGATCCATTCTAATTCATTTGTATGATCCATTCTAATTCATTCCTACGATCTATTCTAATTCATTTGCTCGAATGTATCCATTCTAATTCATTCGTTCGATCCATTCTAATTCAATCGTACGATCCATTCAAATTCTTTCGCATGATCCATTCTAATGCATTCGTACGATCCATTCTAATTCATTCATCCGATCCATTCTAATTCATTCGCACAAATGTATCCATTCTAATTCATTCATACAATCCATTCTAATTCATTCGCACAATCCATTCTAATTCATTCGTATGATCCATTCTAATTCATTCCTACGATCTATTCTAATTCATTCGCTCCAATGTATCCATTCTAATTCATTCGTTCGATCCATTCTAATTTATTCGTATGATCCATTCAAATTCATTCGCATGATCCATTCTAATTCATTCGTACGATCCATTCTAATTCAATCGTATGATCCATTCTAATTCATTCGCACAAATGTATCCATTTTAATTCATTCGTACGATCCATTCTAATTTATTCATACGATCCATTCTAATTCATTCGCACGATCCATTCAAATTCATTCGTACGATCCATTCTAATCCATTCGTACGAATGGATTAGAATGGATACATTCGTGCAATCCATTCTAATTCATTTGCACGATCCATTGTAATCCATTCGTACGATCCATTCTAATCCATTCGTACGATCCATTCTAATTCATTTGTACGATCCATTCTAATTCATTCGCACAAATGTATCCATTCTAATTCATATGATCCATTCTAATTCGTTCATACGATCCTTTCTAATTCATTCGCACGAATGTATCCATTCTAATTCATTTGTACGATCCATTCTAATTCATTTGTATGATTCATTCTAATTCATTCGGTGGATCCATTCTAATTCATTCGTACGATCCGTTCTAATTCATTCGCACGATCCATTCTAATTTATTCGTACGATCCATTCTAATTCATTCGTACGATCTATTCTAATTCATTCGCATGATCCATTCTAATTCATTCCTACGATCTATTCTAATTCATTCGCTCGAACGAATGAATTAGAATGGATCATAGGAATGAATTAGAATGGATCGTGCAAATGAATTAGAATGGATATTCGAGCGAATGAATTAGAATAGATCGTAGGAATGAATTAGGATGGATCATACGAATGAATTAGAATGGATCGTGCGAATGAATTAGAATGGATTGTACGAATGAATTAGAATGGATACATTTGTGCGAATGAATTAGAATGGATCGGACGAATGAATTAGCATGGATCGTGCGAATGAATTAGAATGGATCGTACGAATGAATTAGAATGGATCGTGCGAATGAATTAGAATTGATCATACGAATGAATTAGAATGGATCGTACGAATGAATTAGAATGGATCATACGAATAAATTAGAATGGATCGTGCGAATGAATTAGAATGGATCGTACGAATGAATTAGAATGGATCCACCGAATGAGTTAGAATGGATCATGCGAATGAATTAGAATGGATCGTACGAATGAATTAGACAGGATCGTACGAATAAATTAGAATGGATACATTCATACGAATGAATTAGAATAGATCGTACGAATGGATTAGAATGGATCATACGAATGGATTAGAATGGATCGTACGAATGAATTAGAATGGATCATACAAATGAATTAGAAAGGTTACATTCGTGAGAATGAATTAGAATGGATCGTGCGAATGAATTAGAATGGATCGTGCGAATGAATTAGAATGGATCGTACGAATGAATTAGAATGGATCGTGCGAATGAATTAGAATAGATCGTACGAATGAATTAGAATGGATCCACCGAATGAGTTAGAATGGATCATACGAATGAATTAGAATGGATCGTACGAATGGATTAGAATGGATCGTACGAATGAATTAGAATGGATCGTACGAATGGATTAGAATGGATCGTACGAATGAATTAGAATGGATACATTCGTACGATCCATTCTAATTCATTCTCACAAATGTATCCATTCTAATCCATTCGTACGATCCATTCTAATTCATTCGTACGATCCATTCTAATTCATTCGCACGAATGTATCCATTCTAATTCATTTGCACGATCCATTCTAATTCATTCCTATGATCCATTCTAATCTATTCGTACAATCCATTCTAATTCATTCGTACGATCCTTTCTAATTCATTCGCACGATCCATTCTAATTCGTTCGTATGATCCATTCTAATTCATTCGTATGATACATTCGTGAGAATGAATTAGAATGGATCGTACGAATAAATTAGAATGGATACATTTGTGCGAATGAATTAGAATGGATCGTACAAATGAATTAGAATGGATCGTACGAATGAATTAGAATGGATCATGCGAATGAATTAGAATGGATTGTACGAATGAATTAGAATGGATACATTTGTGCGAATGAATTAGAATGGATCAGGCGAATGAATTAGAATGGATCGTATGAATGGATTAGAATGGATCGTACGAACGAATTAGAATGGATCGTACGAATGGATTAGAATGGTTACATTCGTGCGAATCAATTAGAATGGATCGTACGAATGGATTAGAATGGATCATACGAATTGATTAGAATGGATCGTACGAATGAATTAGAATGGATCGTACAAATTAATTAGAAAGGTTACATTTGTGAGAATGAATTAGAATGGATCATACGAATGAATTAGAATGGATCGTACGAATGGATTAGAATGGATTGTACGAATGGATTAGAATGGATCGTACGAATGAATTAGAATGGATCGTGCGAATGAATTAGAATGGATCGTACGAATGGATTGGAATGGATCGTACGAATGGATTAGAATGGATCGTACGAATGAATTAGAATGGATCGTACAAATGAATTAGAAAGGTTACATTTGTGAGAATGAATTAGAATTGATCGTGCAAATGAATTAGAATGGATCAAAGGAATGAATTAGAATGGATCGTGCAAATGAATTAGAATGGATACATTCGTGCGAATGAATTAGAATGGATCGTAGGAATGAATTAGAATGGTTACATTCGTGCGAATGAATTAGAATGGATCGTACGAATGGATTAGAATGGATCGTACGAATGGATTAGAATGGATCGTACGAATGAATTAGAATGGATCGTACAAATGAATTAGAAAGGTTACATTTGTGCGAATGAATTAGAATGGATCGTATGAATGAATAAGAATGGATCGTACGAATGAATTAGAATGGATACATTTGTGCGAATTAATTAGAATGGATCGTACGAATGAATTAGAATGGATCGTACGAACGAATTAGAATGGATCGTACGAATGAATTAGAATGGATACATTTGTGGGAATGAATTAGAATGGATCGTACGAATGAATAAGAATGGATTGTACGAATGAATTAGAATGAATACATTCGAGCGAATGAATTAGAATAGATCGTAGGAATGAATTAGAATGGATCATACGAATGAATTAGAATGGATCGTGCGAATGAATTAGAATGGATTGTACGAATGAATTAGAATGGATACATTCGAGCGAATGAATTAGAATAGATCATAGGAATGAATTAGAATGGATCATACGAACGAATTAGAATGGATCGTGCGAATGAATTAGAATGAATCGTACGAATGAATTAGAATGGATCGTACGAATGAATTAGAATGGATCCACCGAATGAGTTAGAATGGATCATATGAATGAATTAGAATGGATCGTACGAATGAATTAGAATGGATTGTGCGAATGAATTAGAATGGATCATATGAATGAATAAGAATGGATCGTGCGAATGAATTAGAATGGATCGTACGAATGAATTAGAATGGATCGTGCGAATGAATTAGAAACATTTGTGTGAATGAATTAGAATGAATTAGATTGCATTGTACGTGTGCGAATGAATTAGAATGGATCGTGCGAATGAATTAGAATGGATCGTACGAATGAATTAGAATGGATCGATACATTCATGCAAATGAATTAGAATGGATCGTACAAATGAATTAGAATGGATCATACGAATGAATTAGAATAGATCGTACGAATGAATTAGAATGGATCATATGAATGAATTAGAATGGTTACATTCGTGCGAATGAATTAGAATGGATCGTACGAATGGATTAGAATGGATCGTACGAATGAATTAGAATGGATCCACCGAAGGAGTTAGAATGGATCCTACGAATGAATTAGAATGGATCGTACGAATGAATTAGAATGGATACATTCGAGCGAATGAATTTGAATAGATCGTACAAATGAATTAGAATGGATACATTCGAGCGAATGAATTAGAATGGATCGTACAAATGAATTAGAATGGATCGTACAAATGAATTAGAATGGATCGTACGAATCGATTAGAACGTATTGTACGAATGAATTAGAATGGATCATACGAATGGATTAGAATGGATCGTTCGAATGAATTAGAATGGATCGTAGGAATGAATTAGAATGGATCGTACGAATCAATTAGAATGGTTACATTCGTGCTAATGAATTAGAATGGATCGTACGAATGGATTAGAATGGATCGTACGAATGGATTAGAATGGATCGTACGAATGAATTAGAATGGATCGTACGAATGAATTAGAATGGATCGTACGAACGAATTAGGTTGGATACATTCGAGCGAATGAATTAGAATGGATCATACGAATGAATTAGAATGGATACATTTGTGCGAATTAATTAGAATGGATCGTACGAATGAATTAGAATGGATCGTACGAACGAATTAGAATGGATCGTACGAATGAATTAGAATGGATACATTTGTGCGAATGAATTAGAATGGATCGTACGAATGAATTAGAATGGATTGTACAAATGAATTAGAATGGATACATTCGAGTGAATGAATTAGAATAGATCATAGGAATGAATTAGAATGGATCATACGAATGAATTAGAATGGATCGTGCGAATGGATTGTACGAATGAATTAGAATGGATACATTCGAGCGAATGAATTAGAATAGATCGTAGGAATGAATTAGAATGGATCATACGAATGAATTAGAATGGATCGTGCGAATGAATTAGAATGAATCGTACAAATAAATTAGAATGGATCGTACGAATGAATTAGAATGGATCCACCGAATGAGTTAGAATGGATCATACGAATGAATTAGAATGGATCGTACGAATGAATTAGAATGGATTGTGCGAATGAATAAGAATGGATCTTGCGAATGAATTAGAATGGATCTTACGAATGAATTTGAATGGATCGTGCGATTGAATTAGAAACATTCGTGTGAATGAATTAGAATGAATTAGATTGCATTGTACGTGTGCGAATGAATTAGAATGGATCGTGTGAATGAATTACAATGGATCGTACGAATGAATTAGAATGGATCGATACATTCATGCAAATGAATTAGAATGGATCGTACGAATGAATTATAATGGATCATACGAATGAAATAGAATAGATCGTACGAATGAATTAGAATGGATCATATGAATGAATTAGAATGGTTACATTCGTGCGAATGAATTAGAATGGATCGTACGAATGGATTAGAATGGATCGTACGAATGAATTAGAATGGATCCACCGAATGAGTTAGAATGGATTATACGAATGAATTAGAATGGATCGTACGAATGCATTAGAATGGATACATTCGAGCGAATGAATTAGAATGGATCGTACAAATGAATTAGAATGGATACATTCGAGCGAATGAATTAGAATGGATCGTACAAATGAATTAGAATGGATCGTATGAATGAATTAGAATGGATCGTACGAATGGATTAGAACGTATTGTACGAATGAATTAGAATGGATCGTACGAATGGATTAGAATGGATCGTACGAATGAATTAGAATAGATACATTCGAGCGAATGAATTAGAATGGATCGTACGAATGAATTAGAATGGATCGTGCAAATGAATTAGAATGGATACATTCGTGCGAATGAATTAGAATGGATCGTAGGAATGAATTAGAATGGATCGTACGAATGAATTAGAATGGTTACATTCGTGCGAATGCATTAGAATGGATCGTACGAATGGATTAGAATGGATCGTACGAATGGATTAGAATATATCGTACGAATTAGAATAGATCGTACGAATGAATTAAAATGGATACATTCCTACGACTGAATTAGAATGGATCGTGCGAATTAATTAGAATGGATCGTACGAATGAATTTGAATGGATACATTTGTGCGAATGAATCTGAATGGATTGTATGAATGAATTACAATGGATCATACAAAAGGATTAGAATGGATCGTACGAATGAATTAGAATGGATCATACAAATGAATTAGAAAGGTTACATTCGTGAGAATGAATTAGAATGGATCGTACGA
This sequence comes from Chamaelirium japonicum, assembly GCA_947650365.1. NCBI lineage: Eukaryota > Viridiplantae > Streptophyta > Magnoliopsida > Liliales > Melanthiaceae > Chamaelirium > Chamaelirium japonicum. Next base: position 66,283,816 of record OX393552.1, read on the forward strand.
ATGAATTAGAATGGATCATAAGAATGAATTTGAATGGATCGTACGAATGAATTAGAATGGATCGAACGAATGAATTAGAATGGATACATTCGAGCGAATGAATTAGAATAGATCGTAGGAATGAATTAGAATGGATCATACGAATGAATTAGAATGGATCGTGCGAATGAATTAGAATGGATTATACGAATGAATTAGAATGGATACATTCTTGCGAATGAATTAGAATGGATCGTACGAATGAATTAGAATGGATCGTATGAATGAATTAGAATGGTTCGTACGAATGAATTAGAGAGGATACATTTGTACGAATAAATTAGAATGGATTGTACGAATGAATTAGAATGGATACATTCCTGCGAATAAATTAGAATGGATCGTATATTCGTGCAAATAAATTAGAATGGATCATACGAATGAAATAGAATGGATCGTGCGAATGAATTAGAATGAATCGTACGATTGCATTAGAATGGATCGTACGAATGAATTAGAATGAATCGTATGATCCATTCTAATTCATTCGTCCGATCCATTCTAATTCATTCGCACGAATGTATCCATTCTAATTCATTCGTACAATCCATTCTAATTCATTCGCACGATCCATTCCAATTCATTCGTATGATCTATTCTAATTCATTCCTACGATCTATTCTAATTCATTCACTCGAATGTATCCATTCTAATTCATTCGTTCGATCCATTCTAATTCATTCGTACGATCCATTCAAATTCATTTGCATGGTCCATTCTAATTCATTCGTACGATCCATTCTAATTCATTCTCATGAATGTAACCTTTCTAATTCATTTGTATGATCCATTCCAATTCATTCGTACGATCCATTCTAATCCATTCCTACGATCCATTCTAATCCATTCGTACGATCCATTCTAATTCATTCTCACAAATGTAACCTTTCTAATTCATTTGTACGATCCATTCTAATTCATTCGTACGATCCATTCTAATCCATTCGTACGATCCATTCTAATCCATTCGTACGATCCATTTTAATTCATTCGCACGAATGTAACCATTTTAATTCATTCGTACGATCCATTCTAATTCATTCCTACGATCCATTCTAATTCATTCGCACGAATGTATCCATTCTAATTTATTTGCATGATCCATTCTAATTCATTACTATGATCCATTCTAATTCATTCGTACGATCCATTCTAATTCATTCGCTCGAATGTATCCATTCTAATTCATTCGTACGATCCATTCTAATTCGTTCATACGATCCATTCTAATTCGTTCGTACGATCAATTCTAATTCATTTGTACGATCTATTCTAATTCATTCGCACGAATGTACCATTCTAATTCATTCATACGATCCATTCTAATTCATTCGCACGATCTATTCTAATTCATTCGTACGATCCATTCTAATTCGTTCGTACGATCCATTCTAATTCATTCGCACGATCCATTCTAATTCATTCGCACGATCCATTCTAATTCATTCTCACGAATGTAATCTTTCTAATTCATTTGTATGATCCATTCTAATTCATTCGTACGATCCATTCTAATCCATTCGTACGATCCATTCTAATTCATTTGCACGATCCATTCTAATTCATTCCTATGATCCATTCTAATTCATTCGTACGATCCATTCTAATCCATTCGCTTGAATGTATCCATTCTAATTCATTCGTACGATCCATTCTAATTCATTCGTACGATCCATTCTAATTCATTCTCACGAATGTAACCTTTCTAATTCATTTGTATGTATCCATTCTAATTCATTCGTACGATCCATTCTAATTTATTCGCATGATCCTTTCTAATTCATTCGTACGATGCATTCTAATTCATTCGCACGATCCATTCTGATTCATTCGTACGATCCATTCTAATTCATTCACACGAATGTATCCATTCTAATGCATTCGTACGATTCATTCTAATTCATTCGCACGATCCATTCTAATTCATTCGTACGATCCATTCTAATTCATTCGTCCGATCCATTCTAATTCATTCGCATGAATGTATCCATTCTAATTCATTCGTACAATCCATTCTAATTCATTCGCACGATCCATTCTAATTCATTCGTATGATCCATTCTAATTCATTCCTACGATCTATTCTAATTCATTCGCTCGAATGTATCTATTCTAATTCATTCGTTCGATCCATTCTAATTCATTCGTACGGTCCATTCAAATTCATTCGCATGATCCATTCTAATTCATTCGTACGATCCATTCTAATTCATTCTCACGATTGTAACCTTTCTAATTCATTTGTATGATCCATTCTAATTCATTCGTACGATCCATTCTAATCCATTCGTACGATCCATTCTAATCCATTCGTACGATCCATTCTAATTCATTCTCACAAATGTAACCTTTCTAATTCATTTGTACGATCCATTCTAATCCATTCGTACGATCCATTCTAATCCATTCGTACGATCCATTCTAATTTATTCGCACGAATCTAACCATTCTAATTCATTCGTACGATCCATTCTAATTCATTCCTACGATCCATTCTAATTCATTCGCACGAATGTGTCCATTCTAATTCATTTGCACAATCCATTCTAATTCATTCCTATAATCCATTCTAATTCATTCGTACGATCCATTCTAATTCATTCGCTCGAATGTATCCATTATAATTCATTCGTACGATCCATTCTAATTCTTTCACACGATCTATTCTAATTCATTCGTACGATCTATTCTAATTCATTCGCATGATCCATTCTAATTCATTCGTACGATCCATTCTAATTCATTCGTACAATCCATTCAAATTCAATTGTACGATGCAATCTAATTCATTCGCATGATCCATTATAATTCATTCGTACGATCCATTCTAATTCATTCGTACAATCCATTCAAATTCATTCGTACGATGCAATCCAATTTATTCGCACAAATGTATCTATTCTAATTCATTCGTACAATGCATTCTAATACATTTGTACGATCCATTCTAATCCATTCGTATGATCCATTCTAATTCATTCGCATGAATGTAACCATTCTAATTCATTCATATGATCCATTCTAATTCATTCGTACGAACCATTCTGATTCATTCATCCGATCCATTCTAATTCATTCGCACGAATGTATCCATTGTAATTCATTCGTTAGAATGGATACATTCGTGCGAATGAATTAGAATGGATCGTGCGAATGAATTAGAATTGATCATACGAATGAATTAGAATGGATCGTACGAATGAATTAGAATGGATCGAGCGAATGAATTAGAATGGATCGTACGAATGAATTAGAATGGATATATTTGAACGAATAAATTAGAATGGATCATACGAATGAATTAGAATGGATCGTACGAATGAATTAGAATGGATCGTGCGAATGAATTAGAATCGATCGTACGAATGAATTAGAATGGATCGTATGAATGAATTAGATCGTACGAATGAATTAGAATGGATCGTACGAATGAATTAAAATGGATACATTCATACGACGGAATTAGAATGGATCGTGCGAATGAATTAGAATGGATACATTCATGCAAATGAATTAGAATGGATCGTACGAATGAATTAGAATGGACCATACGAATGAATTAGAATGGATCGTACGAATGAATTAGAATGGATCATATGAATAAATTAGAATAGTTACATTCGTGCGAATGAATTAGAATGGATCGTACGAATGGATTAGAATGGATCGTATGAATGGATTAGAACGCATTGTACGAATGAATTAGAATAGATACATTTATGCGAATGAATTAGATTGCATCGTACGAATGAATTTGAATGGATTGTACGAATGAATTAGAATGGATCGTACGAATGAATTAGAACGGATCATGCGAATGAATTAGAATAGGTCGTACGAATGAATTAGAATGGATCGTACGAATAAATTAGAATGGATCGTGCGAATGAATTAGAATGGATCATAAGAATGAATTAGAATGGATCATAGGAATGAATTAGAATGGATCGTGCAAATGAATTAGAATAGATACATTCGTGCGAATGAATTAGAATGGATCATAGGAATGAATTAGAATGGATCGTACGAATGAATTAGAATGGATCGTACGAATGGATTAGAATGGATCGTACGAATGAATTAGAATGGATCGTACGAATGGATTAGAATGGATCGTACGAATGAATTAGAATGGATACATTCGTACGATCCATTCTAATTCATTCTCACAAATGTATCCATTCTAATCCATTCGTACGATCCATTCTAATTCATTCGTACGATCCATTCTAATTCATTCGCACGAATGTATCCATTCTAATTCATTTGCACGATCCATTCTAATTCATTCCTATGATCCATTCTAATCTATTCGTACAATCCATTCTAATTCATTCGTACGATCCTTTCTAATTCATTCGCACGATCCATTCTAATTCGTTCGTATGATCCATTCTAATTCATTCGTATGATACATTCGTGAGAATGAATTAGAATGGATCGTACGAATAAATTAGAATGGATACATTTGTGCGAATGAATTAGAATGGATCGTACAAATGAATTAGAATGGATCGTACGAATGAATTAGAATGGATCATGCGAATGAATTAGAATGGATTGTACGAATGAATTAGAATGGATACATTTGTGCGAATGAATTAGAATGGATCAGGCGAATGAATTAGAATGGATCGTATGAATGGATTAGAATGGATCGTACGAACGAATTAGAATGGATCGTACGAATGGATTAGAATGGTTACATTCGTGCGAATCAATTAGAATGGATCGTACGAATGGATTAGAATGGATCATACGAATTGATTAGAATGGATCGTACGAATGAATTAGAATGGATCGTACAAATTAATTAGAAAGGTTACATTTGTGAGAATGAATTAGAATGGATCATACGAATGAATTAGAATGGATCGTACGAATGGATTAGAATGGATTGTACGAATGGATTAGAATGGATCGTACGAATGAATTAGAATGGATCGTGCGAATGAATTAGAATGGATCGTACGAATGGATTGGAATGGATCGTACGAATGGATTAGAATGGATCGTACGAATGAATTAGAATGGATCGTACAAATGAATTAGAAAGGTTACATTTGTGAGAATGAATTAGAATTGATCGTGCAAATGAATTAGAATGGATCAAAGGAATGAATTAGAATGGATCGTGCAAATGAATTAGAATGGATACATTCGTGCGAATGAATTAGAATGGATCGTAGGAATGAATTAGAATGGTTACATTCGTGCGAATGAATTAGAATGGATCGTACGAATGGATTAGAATGGATCGTACGAATGGATTAGAATGGATCGTACGAATGAATTAGAATGGATCGTACAAATGAATTAGAAAGGTTACATTTGTGCGAATGAATTAGAATGGATCGTATGAATGAATAAGAATGGATCGTACGAATGAATTAGAATGGATACATTTGTGCGAATTAATTAGAATGGATCGTACGAATGAATTAGAATGGATCGTACGAACGAATTAGAATGGATCGTACGAATGAATTAGAATGGATACATTTGTGGGAATGAATTAGAATGGATCGTACGAATGAATAAGAATGGATTGTACGAATGAATTAGAATGAATACATTCGAGCGAATGAATTAGAATAGATCGTAGGAATGAATTAGAATGGATCATACGAATGAATTAGAATGGATCGTGCGAATGAATTAGAATGGATTGTACGAATGAATTAGAATGGATACATTCGAGCGAATGAATTAGAATAGATCATAGGAATGAATTAGAATGGATCATACGAACGAATTAGAATGGATCGTGCGAATGAATTAGAATGAATCGTACGAATGAATTAGAATGGATCGTACGAATGAATTAGAATGGATCCACCGAATGAGTTAGAATGGATCATATGAATGAATTAGAATGGATCGTACGAATGAATTAGAATGGATTGTGCGAATGAATTAGAATGGATCATATGAATGAATAAGAATGGATCGTGCGAATGAATTAGAATGGATCGTACGAATGAATTAGAATGGATCGTGCGAATGAATTAGAAACATTTGTGTGAATGAATTAGAATGAATTAGATTGCATTATACGTGTGCGAATGAATTAGAATGGATCGTGCGAATGAATTAGAATGGATCGTACGAATGAATTAGAATGGATCGATACATTCATGCAAATGAATTAGAATGGATCGTACAAATGAATTAGAATGGATCATACGAATGAATTAGAATAGATCGTACGAATGAATTAGAATGGATCATATGAATGAATTAGAATGGTTACATTCGTGCGAATGAATTAGAATGGATCGTACGAATGGATTAGAATGGATCGTACGAATGAATTAGAATGGATCCACCGAAGGAGTTAGAATGGATCCTACGAATGAATTAGAATGGATCGTACGAATGAATTAGAATGGATACATTCGAGCGAATGAATTTGAATAGATCGTACAAATGAATTAGAATGGATACATTCGAGCGAATGAATTAGAATGGATCGTACAAATGAATTAGAATGGATCGTACAAATGAATTAGAATGGATCGTACGAATCGATTAGAACGTATTGTACGAATGAATTAGAATGGATCATACGAATGGATTAGAATGGATCGTTCGAATGAATTAGAATGGATCGTAGGAATGAATTAGAATGGATCGTACGAATCAATTAGAATGGTTACATTCGTGCTAATGAATTAGAATGGATCGTACGAATGGATTAGAATGGATCGTACGAATGGATTAGAATGGATCGTACGAATGAATTAGAATGGATCGTACGAATGAATTAGAATGGATCGTACGAACGAATTAGGTTGGATACATTCGAGCGAATGAATTAGAATGGATCATACGAATGAATTAGAATGGATACATTTGTGCGAATTAATTAGAATGGATCGTACGAATGAATTAGAATGGATCGTACGAACGAATTAGAATGGATCGTACGAATGAATTAGAATGGATACATTTGTGCGAATGAATTAGAATGGATCGTACGAATGAATTAGAATGGATTGTACAAATGAATTAGAATGGATACATTCGAGTGAATGAATTAGAATAGATCATAGGAATGAATTAGAATGGATCATACGAATGAATTAGAATGGATCGTGCGAATGGATTGTACGAATGAATTAGAATGGATACATTCGAGCGAATGAATTAGAATAGATCGTAGAAATGAATTAGAATGGATCATACGAATGAATTAGAATGGATCGTGCGAATGAATTAGAATGAATCGTACAAATAAATTAGAATGGATCGTACGAATGAATTAGAATGGATCCACCGAATGAGTTAGAATGGATCATACGAATGAATTAGAATGGATCGTACGAATGAATTAGAATGGATTGTGCGAATGAATAAGAATGGATCTTGCGAATGAATTAGAATGGATCTTACGAATGAATTTGAATGGATCGTGCGATTGAATTAGAAACATTCGTGTGAATGAATTAGAATGAATTAGATTGCATTGTACGTGTGCGAATGAATTAGAATGGATCGTGTGAATGAATTACAATATATCGTACGAATGAATTAGAATGGATCGATACATTCATGCAAATGAATTAGAATGGATCGTACGAATGAATTATAATGGATCATACGAATGAAATAGAATAGATCGTACGAATGAATTAGAATGGATCATATGAATGAATTAGAATGGTTACATTCGTGCGAATGAATTAGAATGGATCGTACGAATGGATTAGAATGGATCGTACGAATGAATTAGAATGGATCCACCGAATGAGTTAGAATGGATTATACGAATGAATTAGAATGGATCGTACGAATGCATTAGAATGGATACATTCGAGCGAATGAATTAGAATGGATCGTACAAATGAATTAGAATGGATACATTCGAGCGAATGAATTAGAATGGATCGTACAAATGAATTAGAATGGATCGTATGAATGAATTAGAATGGATCGTACGAATGGATTAGAACGTATTGTACGAATGAATTAGAATGGATCGTACGAATGGATTAGAATGGATCGTACGAATGAATTAGAATAGATACATTCGAGCGAATGAATTAGAATGGATCGTACGAATGAATTAGAATGGATCGTGCAAATGAATTAGAATGGATACATTCGTGCGAATGAATTAGAATGGATCGTAGGAATGAATTAGAATGGATCGTACGAATGAATTAGAATGGTTACATTCGTGCGAATGCATTAGAATGGATCGTACGAATGGATTAGAATGGATCGTACGAATGGATTAGAATATATCGTACGAATTAGAATAGATCGTACGAATGAATTAAAATGGATACATTCCTACGACTGAATTAGAATGGATCGTGCGAATTAATTAGAATGGATCGTACGAATGAATTTGAATGGATACATTTGTGTGAATGAATCTGAATGGATTGTATGAATGAATTACAATGGATCATACAAAAGGATTAGAATGGATCGTACGAATGAATTAGAATGGATCATACAAATGAATTAGAAAGGTTACATTCGTGAGAATGAATTAGAATGGATCGTACGAATGAATTAGAATGGATCATAAGAATGAATTTGAATGGATCGTACGAATGAATTAGAATGGATCGAACGAATGAATTAGAATGGATACATTCGAGCGAATGAATTAGAATAGATCGTAGGAATGAATTAGAATGGATCATACGAATGAATTAGAATGGATCGTGCGAATGAATTAGAATGGATTATACGAATGAATTAGAATGGATACATTCTTGCGAATGAATTAGAATGGATCGTACGAATGAATTAGAATGGATCGTATGAATGAATTAGAATGGTTCGTACGAATGAATTAGAGAGGATACATTTGTACGAATAAATTAGAATGGATTGTACGAATGAATTAGAATGGATACATTCCTGCGAATAAATTAGAATGGATCGTATATTCGTGCAAATAAATTAGAATGGATCATACGAATGAAATAGAATGGATCGTGCGAATGAATTAGAATGAATCGTACGATTGCATTAGAATGGATCGTACGAATGAATTAGAATGAATCGTATGATCCATTCTAATTCATTCGTCCGATCCATTCTAATTCATTCGCACGAATGTATCCATTCTAATTCATTCGTACAATCCATTCTAATTCATTCGCACGATCCATTCCAATTCATTCGTATGATCTATTCTAATTCATTCCTACGATCTATTCTAATTCATTCACTCGAATGTATCCATTCTAATTCATTCGTTCGATCCATTCTAATTCATTCGTACGATCCATTCAAATTCATTTGCATGGTCCATTCTAATTCATTCGTACGATCCATTCTAATTCATTCTCATGAATGTAACCTTTCTAATTCATTTGTATGATCCATTCCAATTCATTCGTACGATCCATTCTAATCCATTCCTACGATCCATTCTAATCCATTCGTACGATCCATTCTAATTCATTCTCACAAATGTAACCTTTCTAATTCATTTGTACGATCCATTCTAATTCATTCGTACGATCCATTCTAATCCATTCGTACGATCCATTCTAATCCATTCGTACGATCCATTTTAATTCATTCGCATGAATGTAACCATTTTAATTCATTCGTACGATCCATTCTAATTCATTCCTACGATCCATTCTAATTCATTCGCACGAATGTATCCATTCTAATTTATTTGCATGATCCATTCTAATTCATTACTATGATCCATTCTAATTCATTCGTACGATCCATTCTAATTCATTCGCTCGAATGTATCCATTCTAATTCATTCGTACGATCCATTCTAATTCGTTCATACGATCCATTCTAATTCGTTCGTACGATCAATTCTAATTCATTTGTACGATCTATTCTAATTCATTCGCACGAATGTACCATTCTAATTCATTCATACGATCCATTCTAATTCATTCGCACGATCTATTCTAATTCATTCGTACGATCCATTCTAATTCGTTCGTACGATCCATTCTAATTCATTCGCACGATCCATTCTAATTCATTCGCACGATCCATTCTAATTCATTCTCACGAATGTAATCTTTCTAATTCATTTGTATGATCCATTCTAATTCATTCGTACGATCCATTCTAATCCATTCGTACGATCCATTCTAATTCATTTGCACGATCCATTCTAATTCATTCCTATGATCCATTCTAATTCATTCGTACGATCCATTCTAATCCATTCGCTTGAATGTATCCATTCTAATTCATTCGTACGATCCATTCTAATTCATTCGTACGATCCATTCTAATTCATTCTCACGAATGTAACCTTTCTAATTCATTTGTATGTATCCATTCTAATTCATTCGTACGATCCATTCTAATTTATTCGCATGATCCTTTCTAATTCATTCGTACGATGCATTCTAATTCATTCGCACGATCCATTCTGATTCATTCGTACGATCCATTCTAATTCATTCACACGAATGTATCCATTCTAATGCATTCGTACGATTCATTCTAATTCATTCGCACGATCCATTCTAATTCATTCGTACGATCCATTCTAATTCATTCGTCCGATCCATTCTAATTCATTCGCATGAATGTATCCATTCTAATTCATTCGTACAATCCATTCTAATTCATTCGCACGATCCATTCTAATTCATTCGTATGATCTATTCTAATTCATTCCTACGATCTATTCTAATTCATTCGCTCGAATGTATCTATTCTAATTCATTCGTTCGATCCATTCTAATTCATTCGTACGGTCCATTCAAATTCATTCGCATGATCCATTCTAATTCATTCGTACGATCCATTCTAATTCATTCTCACGAATGTAACCTTTCTAATTCATTTGTATGATCCATTCTAATTCATTCGTACGATCCATTCTAATCCATTCGTACGATCCATTCTAATCCATTCGTACGATCCATTCTAATTCATTCTCACAAATGTAACCTTTCTAATTCATTTGTACGATCCATTCTAATCCATTCGTACGATCCATTCTAATCCATTCGTACGATCCATTCTAATTTATTCGCACGAATCTAACCATTCTAATTCATTCGTACGATCCATTCTAATTCATTCCTACGATCCATTCTAATTCATTCGCACGAATGTGTCCATTCTAATTCATTTGCACAATCCATTCTAATTCATTCCTATAATCCATTCTAATTCATTCGTACGATCCATTCTAATTCATTCGCTCGAATGTATCCATTATAATTCATTCGTACGATCCATTCTAATTCTTTCACACGATCTATTCTAATTCATTCGTACGATCTATTCTAATTCATTCGCATGATCCATTCTAATTCATTCGTACGATCCATTCTAATTCATTCGTACAATCCATTCAAATTCAATTGTACGATGCAATCTAATTCATTCGCATGATCCATTATAATTCATTCGTACGATCCATTCTAATTCATTCGTACAATCCATTCAAATTCATTCGTACGATGCAATCCAATTTATTCGCACAAATGTATCTATTCTAATTCATTCGTACAATGCATTCTAATACATTTGTACGATCCATTCTAATCCATTCGTATGATCCATTCTAATTCATTCGCATGAATGTAACCATTCTAATTCATTCATATGATCCATTCTAATTCATTCGTACGAACCATTCTGATTCATTCATCCGATCCATTCTAATTCATTCGCACGAATGTATCCATTGTAATTCATTCGTTAGAATGGATACATTCGTGCGAATGAATTAGAATGGATCGTGCGAATGAATTAGAATTGATCATACGAATGAATTAGAATGGATCGTACGAATGAATTAGAATGGATCGAGCGAATGAATTAGAATGGATCGTACGAATGAATTAGAATGGATATATTTGAACGAATAAATTAGAATGGATCATACGAATGAATTAGAATGGATCGTACGAATGAATTAGAATGGATCGTGCGAATGAATTAGAATCGATCGTACGAATGAATTAGAATGGATCGTATGAATGAATTAGATCGTACGAATGAATTAGAATGGATCGTACGAATGAATTAAAATGGATACATTCATACGACGGAATTAGAATGGATCGTGCGAATGAATTAGAATGGATACATTCATGCAAATGAATTAGAATGGATCGTACGAATGAATTAGAATGGACCATACGAATGAATTAGAATGGATCGTACGAATGAATTAGAATGGATCATATGAATAAATTAGAATAGTTACATTCGTGCGAATGAATTAGAATGGATCGTACGAATGGATTAGAATGGATCGTATGAATGGATTAGAACGCATTGTACGAATGAATTAGAATAGATACATTTATGCGAATGAATTAGATTGCATCGTACGAATGAATTTGAATGGATTGTACGAATGAATTAGAATGGATCGTACGAATGAATTAGAACGGATCATGCGAATGAATTAGAATAGGTCGTACGAATGAATTAGAATGGATCGTACGAATAAATTAGAATGGATCGTGCGAATGAATTAGAATGGATCATAAGAATGAATTAGAATGGATCATAGGAATGAATTAGAATGGATCGTGCAAATGAATTAGAATAGATACATTCGTGCGAATGAATTAGAATGGATCATAGGAATGAATTAGAATGGATCGTACGAATGAATTAGAATGGTTACATTCGTGTGAATGAATTAGAATGGATCGTACGAATGAACTAGAACGGATCGTGCGAATGAATTAGAATGGATCGTACGAATGAATTAGAATGGATCGTACGAATGAATTAGAATGGATACCTTTGTGCATATGAATTAGAATGGATCGTACGAATGAATTAGAATGGATCATATTAATGAATTAGAATGGATCGTACGAATGAATTAGAATGGATACATTCGTGCGAATGAATTAGAATGGATCGTGCGAATCAATTAGACTGGATCGTGCGAATGAATTAGAATGGATCATATGAATGAATTAGAATGGATCGAGCAAATGAATTAGAATGGATACATTCGTGCGAATGAATTAGAATGGATCGTAGGAATGAATTAGAATGGATCGTACGAATGAATTAGAATGGATAGATTCGTGCGAATGAATTAGAATGGATCGTACGAATGGATTAGAATGGATCGGAAGAATGAATTAGAATGGATTCATTCGCACGAATGAATTAGAATGGATTCATTCGCACGAATGAATTAGAATGGATACATACAAATGAATTAGAAAGGTTACATTCGTGAGAATGAATTAGAATGTATCGTACGAATGAATTAGAATGGATCGTACGAATGAATTAAAATGGATACATTCGAGCGAATGAATTAGAATGGATCGTACGAATGAATTAGAATGTATCATAGGAATGAATTAGAATGGATCTTGCAAATGAATTAGAATGGATCGTACGAATGAATTAGAATGGATCGAACGAATGAAATAGAATGGATACATTCGAGCGAATGAATTAGAATAGATCGTAGGAATGAGTTAGAATGGATCGTACGAATGAATTAGAATGGATCGTACGAATGAATTAGAATGGTTACATTCGTGCGAATGAATTAGAATGGATCGTACGAATGAATTAGAATGGATCGTGCGAATGAATTAGAATGGATACATTCGTACAAATGAATTAGAATGGATCGTGCGAATGAATTAGAATGGATCGTACGAATGAATTAGAATGGATACATTCGTGCGAATGAATTAGAATGGATCGGACGAATGAATTAGAATGGATCATACCATTCATTCTAATTCAGTCGTATGATCCATTCTAATTCATTCGTACGATCTATTCTAATTTATTCGCATAATCCATTCTAATTCATTCGTACGATCCATTCTAATTCATTCGTCCGATCCATTCAAATTCATTCGTACGATGCAATCTAATTCATTCGCACAAATGTATCTATTCTAATTCATTCGTACAATGTGTTCTAATCCATTCGTACGATCCATTCTAATTCATTCGTATGATCCATTCTAATTCATTCGTACGATCCATTCTAATTCATTTGCATGAATATATCCATTCTAATTTATTCGTACGATTCAGTCTAATTCATTTGTACGATCCATTCTAATTCATTCGAACGAATATATCCATTCTAATTCATTCGTACGATCCTTTCTAATTCATTCGCACGATCTATTCTAATTCTTTCATATGATCCATTCTAATTTATTCGCACGAATGTATCCATTATAGTTCATTCGTACACTCCATTCTAATTCATTCGTACGCTCCATTCTTATTCATCGCACAAATGTATCCATTCCAATTTATTCGTACGATCCATTCAAATTCAATCGTATGATCCATTCTAATTCATTCGCACAAATGTATCGTACGAATGAATTAGAATGGATCATACAAATGAATTAGAAAGGTTACATTCGTGAGAATGAATTAGAATGGATCGTACGAATGAATTAGAATAGATCATGCGAATGAATTTTAATGGATCGTACGAATGAATTAGAATGGATCGAACGAATGAATTAGAATGGATACATTCGAGCGAATGAATTAGAATAGATCGTAGGAATGAATTAGAATGGATCACACGAATGAATTACAATGGATCGTACGAATGAATTAGAATGGATCGTGCGAATGAATTAGAATGGATCGTATGAATGAATTAGAATGGATCGTACGAACGAATTAGAATGGATCGTACGAACGAATTAGAATGGATCGTATGAACGAATTAGAATGGATCGTACGATCGTACGATCGATTCTAATTCATTCGCACGATCCATTCTAATTCATTCGTACGATCCATTCTAATACATTCGTATGATCCATTCTAATTTATTCGTTCAAATATATCCATTCTAATTCATTCGTACGATCCATTCTAATTCATTCGTACAAATATATCTATTCTAATTCATTCGTACAATGCGTTCTAATCCATTCGTACGATCCATTCTAATCCATTCGTACGATCCATTCTAATTCATTCGTATGATCCATTCTAATTTATTCGTACGATCGATTCTAATTTATTTACATGAATGTATCCATTCTAATTCATTCGCACGATCCATTCTAATTTATAAGTACGATCCATTCTAATTCATTTGCACGAATGTAACTATTCTAATTCATTTATATGATCCATTCTAATTCATTCCTATAATCCATTCTAATTCATTCGCACGATCCATTCTAATTCATTCGTACGATCTATTCTAATTCATTCTCACGAATGTAACCTTTCTAATTCATTTGTATGATCCATTCTAATTCATTCGCACGAATATAACCATTCGAATTCATTCGTACGATCCATTCTAATTCATTCCTACGATCTATTCTAATTCATTCACACGAATGTATCCATTCTAATTCATTTGCACGATCCATTCTAATTCATTCCAACGATCCATTCTAATTCATTCGCATGAATGTATCCATTTTAATTCATTCGCACGATCCATTCTAATTCTTTCGCTCGAATGTATCCATTCGAATCCATTCGTACGATCCATTCTAATTCATTTGCATGAATGTATCCATTCTAATTCATTCGTACGATCCATTCCAATTCATTCGTACGATCCATTCTAATTCATTCGTATGATCCATTCTAATTCATTCCTACGATCTATTCTAATTCATTCGCTCGAATGTTTCCATTCTAATTCATTCGTTCGATCCATTCTAATTCATTCGTACGATCCATTCAAATTCATTCGCATGATCCATTCTAATGCATTCGTACGATCCATTTTAATTCATTCGTCCGATCCATTCTAATTCAATCGCACGAATGTATCGATTCTAATTCATTCGTACAATCCATTCTAATTCATTCGCACGATCCATTCTAATTCATTCGTATGATCCATCCTAATTCGTTCCTTCGATCTATTCTAATTCATTCGCTCGAATGTATCCATTCTAATTCATTCGTTCGATCTATTCGAATTTATTCGTACGATCCATTCAAATCCATTCGCATGATCCATTCTAATTCATTCGTACGATCCATTCTAATTCAATCGTATGATCCATTCTAATTCATTTACACAAATGTATCCATTTTAATTCATTCGTATGATCCATTCTAATTTATTCATACGATCCATTCTAATATATTCGCACGATCTATTCTAATTCATTCGTACGATCCATTCTAATCCATTCGTACGAATGGATTAGAATGGATACATTCGTGCAATCCATTCTAATTCATTTGCACGATCCATTCTAATCCATTCGTACGATCCATTCTAATCCATTCCTACGATCCATTCTAATTCATTCGTACGATCCATTCTAATTCATTCGCACAAATGTATCCATTCTAATTCATATGATCCATTCTAATTCGTTCATACGATCCATTCTAATTCATTCGCACGAATTTATCCATTCTAATTCATTTGTACGATCCATTCTAATTCATTCGTACGATTCATTCTAATTCATTCGGTGGATCCATTCTAATTCATTCGTACGATCCATTCTAATTCATTCGCACGATCCATTCTAATTTATTCATACGATCCATTCTAATTCATTCGTACGATCCATTCGTGCAAATTAATTAGAATGGATACATTTGTGCAAATGAATTAGAATGGATCGTAGGAATGAATTAGAATGGATCGTACGAATGAATTAGAATGGTTACATTCGTGCGAATGAATTAGAATGGATCGTACGAATGGATTAGAATGGATCGTACGAATGGATTAGAATGGATCTTATGAATGAATTAGAATGGATCGTACAAATGAATTAGAAAGGTTACATTTGTGAGAATGAATTAGAATGGATCGTACGAATGGATTAGAATGGATCGTACGAATGGATTAGAATGGATCGTACGAAAGGATTAGAATGGATCATACGAATAGATTAGAATGGATCGTACGAATGAATTAGAATGGATCATACAAATGAATTAGAAAGGTTACATTCGTGAGAATGAATTAGAATGGATCGTACGAATGAATTAGAATGGATCATGCGAATGAATTTGAATGGATCGTACGAATGAATTAGAATGGATCGTACAAATGAATTAGAAAGGTTACATTTGTGAGAATGAATTAGAATGTATCGTACGAATGAATTAGAATGGATAGATTTGTACGAATGAATTAGAATGGATCGTACGAATGAATTAGATCATACGAATGGATTAGAATGGATTGTACGAATGAATTAGAATGGATCATACGAATGAATTAAAATGGATCGTACAAATGAATTAGAATGGATCATCGGAATGAATTAGAACGATCTATTCTAATTCATTCGAGCGAATGAATTAGAATGGATCGTACGAATGAATTAGAATGGATCATAGGAATGAATTAGAATGGATCGTGCGAATGAATTAGAATGAATCGTACGAATGCATTAGAATGGATCGTACGAATGAATTAGAATGAATCGTACGATCCATTCTAATTCATTCGTCTGATCCATTCTAATTCATTCGCACGAATATATCCATTCTAATTCATTCGTACAATCCATTCTAATTCATTCGCACGATCCATTCTAATTCATTCGTATGATCCATTCTAATTCATTCCTACGATCTATTCTAATTCATTCGCTCGAATGTATCCATTCTAATTCATTCGTTCGATCCATTCTAATTCATTCATACGATCCATTCTAATTCATTCTCACGAATGTAACCTTTCTAATTCATTTGTATGATCCATTCTAATTCATTCGTACGATCCATTCTAATTCATTCGTACGATCCATTCTAATCCATTCGTACGATCCATTCTAATCCATTCGTACGATCCATTCTAATTCATTCTCACAAATGTAACCTTTCTAATTCATTTGTACGATCCATTCTAATTCATTCGTACGATCCATTCTAATCCATTCGTACGATCCATTCTTATCCATTCGTACGATCCATTCTAATTCATTCACACGAATGTAACCATTCTAATTCATTCGTACGATCGATTCTAATTCATTCCTACGATCCATTCTAATTCATTCGCACGAATGTATCCATTCTAATTCATTTGAACGATCCATTCTAATTCGTTCCTATGATCCATTCTAATTCATTCGTACAATCCATTCTAATTCATTCGCTCGAATGTATCTATTCTAATTCATTCGTACGATCCATTCTAATTCATTCGTACGATCCATTCTAATTCATTCTCACGAATGTAACCTTTCTAATTGATTTGTTTGATCCATTCTAATTCATTCGTATGATCCATTCTAATCCATTCGTACGATCCATTCTGATCCATTCGTACGATCCATTTTAATCCAATCGTACGATCCATTCTAATTCATTCGTACGATCCATTCTAATTCATTCTCACAAATGTAACCTTTCTAATTCATTTGTACGATCCATTCTAATTGATTCGTACGAACCATTCTAATTAATTCGCACAAATGTATCCATTCTAATTCAACTGTACGATCCATTCTTATTCATTCATACGATCCATTCTAATTCATTTGTACGAATGAATTAAAATGGATCGTACAAATGAATTAGAATGGATCGTGCGAATGAATTAGAATGGATCGTACGAACGAATTAGAATGGATCATACGAACGAATTAGAATAGATCGTATGAACGAATTAGAATCGATCGTACGAATGAATTAGAATGGATACATTCGAGCGAATGAATTAAAATGGATCGTAGGAATGAATTAGAATGGATCATAGGAATGAATTAGAATGGATCGTGAAAATGAATTAGAATGGATACATTCATGCGAATGAATTAGAATGGATTGTAGGAATGAATTAGAATGGATCGTACGAACGAATTAGAATGGTTACATTCGTGCGAATGAATTAGAATGGATCGTACGAATGGATTAGAATGGATCATAGGAATGAATTAGAATGGATCATACGAATGAATTAGACTGGATTGTACAAATGAATTAGAAAGGTTACATTTGTGAGAATGAATTAGAATGGATCGTACGAATGAATTATAATGGATCATACGAATGAATTAGAATGAATCGTACGAACGAATTAGAATGGATCGTACGAACGAATTAGAATGGATCGTATGAACGAATTAGAATGGATCGTACGAATGAATTAGAATGGATACATTCGAGCGAATGAATTAGAATGGATCGTACGAATGAATTAGAATGGATCATAGGAATGAATTAGAATGGATCGTGCAAATGAATTAGAATGGATACATTGATGCGAATGAATTAGAATGGATCATAGGAATGAATTAGAATGGATCGTACGAATTAATTAGAATGGTTACATTCGAGCGAATGAATTAGAATGGATCGTACGAATGGTTTAGAATGGATCGTACGAATGGATTAGAATGGATCGTACGAATGAATTAGAATGGATCGTACAAATGAATTAGAAAGGTTATATTTGTGAGAATGAATTAAAATGGATCGTACGAATGAATTAGAATGGATCGTACGAATGGATTAGAATGGATAGTACGAATGGATTAAAATGGATCATACGAATGGATTAGAATGGATCGTACGAATGAATTAGAATGGATCATACAAATGAATTAGAAAGGTTACATTCGTGAGAATGAATTAGAATGGATCGTACGAATGAATTAGAATGGATCATGCGAATGAATTTGAACGGATCGTACAAATGAATTAGAATGGATCGTACGAATGCATTAGAATGGATACATTCGTGCGAATGAATTAGAATGGATCGTGCGAATGAATTAGAATGGATCGTACGAATGAATTAGAATGGATCGTACGAATAAATTAGAATGGATACATTTGTGCGAATGAATTAAAATGGATCGTACGAATGAATTAGAATGGATCGTACGAATGAATTAGAATGGATACATTTGTGCGAATGAGTTAGAATGGATCATACGAATGAATTAGAATGGATCGTACGAATGAATTAGAATGGATCATACGAATGAATTAGAATGGATCGAACGAATGAATTAGAATGGATACATTCGAGCGAATGAATTAGAATAGATCGTAGGAATGAATTAGAATGGATCATACGAATGAATAAGAATGGATCGTGCGAATGAATTAGAATGGATTGTACGAATGAATTAAAATGGATACATTCTTGTGAATGAATTAGAATGGATCGGACGAATGAATTAGAATGGATCGTACGATTCATTCTAATTCATTCATACGATCCATTCTAATGCATTCGTACGATTCATTCTAATTCATTCGCACGATCCATTCTAATTCATTTGTACGATCCATTCTAATTCATTCTCATGAATGTAACCTTTCTAATTCATTTGTATGATCCATTCAATTCATTCGTACGATCCATTCTAATCCATTCGTACGATCCATTCTAATCCATTCGTATGATCCATTCTAATGCATTCGTATGATTCTAATTCATTCGTACGATCCATTCTAATTCATTCGTACGATCTAATTCTAATCCATTCGTATGATCCATTCTAATTCGCACAAATGTATCCATTTTAATTCATTTGTACGATCCATTCTAATTTATTCATACGATCCATTCTAATTCATTCGCACGATCCATTCTAATTCATTCGTACGATCCATTCTAATTCATTCGCATGAATATATCTATTCTAATTCATTCGTATGATCCATTCTAATTTATTCGCACGATCTATTCTAATTCATTCGTACGATTCATTCTAATTCATTCGCACGATCCATTCTAATTCATTCATACGATCCATTCTAATTCATTCGCACGAATGTGTCCATTCTAATTCATTCGTGCAATCCATTCTAATTCATTCGCAAGAATGTATCCATTCTAGTACATTCGTACGCTCCATTCTAATTCATTCGTACGCTTCATTCTTATTCATCGCACAAATGTATCCATTCTATTTTACTCGTACGATCCATTCAAATTCAACCATATGATCCATTCTAATTCATTCGCACGATCAATTCTAATTCATTCTTCCGATCCATTCTAATTCATTCGCACGAATGTATCCATTCTAATTCATTCGTATGATCCATTCTAATTCATTCGCATGATCCATTCTAACTCATTCGGTGGATCCATTCTAATTCATTCGTACGATCCATTCTAATTCATTCGCACGATCCATTCTAATTTATTCGTACGATCCATTCTAATTCATTCGTATGATCTATTCTAATTCATTCGCATGATCCATTCTAATTCATTCGTACGATCCATTCTAATTTATTCGTACAATCCATTCAAATTCATTCGTACGATGCAATCTAATTCATTCAAATGAATATATCCATTCTAATTCATTCGTACGATCCTTTCTAATTTATTCGCACGATCCATTATAATTCTTTCATATGATCCATTCTAATTCATTCATACGATCCATTCTAATTCATTCGTATGATCAATTCTAATTCATTCGCACGATCCATTCTAATTCATTCGTATGATCCATTCTAATCCATTCGTACGATCCATTCTAATCCATTCGTACGATCCATTCTAATTCGTTCATACGATCCATTCTAATTGATTCATATGATCCATTCTAATTCATTCGTATGATCAATTCTAATTCATTCGCACGATCCATTCTAATTCATTCGTACGATCCATTCTAATTCATTCGCACGAATGTAACCATTCTAATTCATTCGTACGATCCATTCTAATTCATTCCTACGATCCATTCTAATTCATTCGCACAAATGTATCCATTCTAATTCATTCGTACGATCCATTCTAATTCTTTCGTACGATCCATTCTAATTCATTCTCACAAATGTAACCTTTCTAATTCATTTGTACGATCCATTCTAATTCATTCGTTCGATCCATTCTAATCCATTCGCACGAATGTATCCATTCTAATTCATTCGTACGATTCATTCTAATTCATTCGCACGATCCATTCTAATTCATTCGTACGATCCATTCTTATTCATTCATACGATCCATTCTAATTCATTTGTACGAATGAATTAGAATGGATCGTACGAATGGATTAGAATGGATCGTACGAATGAATTAGAATGGATCGTACGAACGAATTAGAATGGATCGTATGAACGAATTAGAATGGATCGTACGAATGAATTAGAATGGATACATTCGAGCGAATGAATTAGAATGGATCGTACGAATGAATTACAATGGATCATAGGAATGAATTAGAATGGATCGTGCAAATGAATTAGATGGATACATTCGTGCGAATGAATTAGAATGGATCGTAGGAATGGATTAGAATGGATCATACGAATGAATTAGAATGGTTACATTCGTGCGAATGAATTAGAATGGATCGTACGAATGGATTAGAATGGATCGTACAAATGAATCAGAAAGGTTACATTTATGAGAATGAATTAGAATGGATCGTAGGAATGAATTAGAATGGATCGTACAAATGAATTAGAATGGTTACATTCGTTTGAATGAATTAGAATGGATCGTAGGAATGAATTAGAATGGATCGTACGAATGAATTAGAATAGTTACATTCGTACGAATGGATTAGAATGGATCGTACGAATGAATTTGAATGGATCGTGCGAATGAATTAGAATGGATCGTACGAATGAATTAGAATGGATCGTGCTAATGAATTAAAATGGATCGTCCGAATGAATTAGAATGGTTACATTTGTGCGAATGAATTAGAATGGATCATACAAATGAATTAGAATGATCGTACGAATGAATTAGAATGGATCGTACGAATGTACGAATGAATTAGAATGAATTAGATTGCATCGTACGATCCATTCTAATTTATTCGCACGATCCATTCTAATTCATTCGTACGATCCATTCTAATTCATTCGCACGAATGTATCCATTCTAATTCATTCATACGATCAATTCTAATTCATTCGTATGATCAATTCTAATTCATTCGCACGATCTATTCTAATTCATTCGTACAATCCATTCTAATTCATTCGCACGAATGTATCCATTCTAATTCATTCATACGATCCATTCTAATCCATTTGTACGATCCATTCTAATCCATTCGTACGATCCATTCTAATTCATTCGTACGAATGTAACCATTTTAATTCATTGATATGATCCATGCTAATTCATTCGTACGATCCATTCTAATTCATTCGTATGATCCATTCTAATTCATTCGTACGCTCCATTCTAATTCATTTGCATGAATGTATCCATTATAATTTATTCGTACGATCCAGTCAAATTCATTCGTATGTTCCATTCTAATTCATTCGCAAGAATATATCCAATCTAATTCATTCGTATGATCCCTTCTAATTCATTCACACGATCCATTCTAATTCTTTCATATGATCCATTCTAATTCATTCGCACGAATGTATCCATTCTATTTCATTCGTACGCTCCATTCTAATTCATTCGTACGCTCCATTCTTATTCATCGAACAAATGTATCTATTCTAATTCATTTGTACGATCCACTCTAATTCATTCGTACGATCCATTCTAATTCATTCGTACGATCTATTCTAATTCATTCGCACAAATGTATCCATTCTAATTCATTCGTACGATCCATTCTAATTCATTCGCACGATCCATTCTATTTCATTCGTACGATCCATTCTAATTCATTCGCACGATCCCTTCTAATTCATTCGCACTAATGTATCCATTCTAATGCATTCGTACGATCCATTCTAATTCATTCGTACGATCCATTCTAATCCATTCGTACGATCCATTCTAATTCATTCGTATGATCCATGCTAATTCATTCTCACAAATGTAACCTTGCTAATTCATTTGTACGATCCATTCTAATTCATTCGTACGATCCATTCTAATTCATTCGTACGATCCATTCTAATTCATTCTCACAAATGTAACCTTTCTAATTCATTTGTATGATCCATTCTAATTCATTCATACGATCCATTCTAATCCATTCGTACGATCCATTCTAATTCATTCGCACGAATGTAACCATTCTAATTCATTCATACGATCCATTCTAATTCATTCCTACGATCCATTCTAATTCATTCATACGATCCATTCTAATTCATTTGTATGATCCATTCTAATTCATTCGCACGAATGTATCCATTCTAATTCATTCGCACCATCCATTCTAATTCATTTGTTCGATCCATTCTAATTCATTCGTACGATCCATTCAAATTCATTCGCATGATCCATTCTAATTCATTCGCACGATCCATTCTAATTCATTCCTACGATCCATTCTAATTTATTCGCACGAATGTATCCATTCTAATTCATTTGCACGATCCATTCTAATCCATTCGTACGATCCATTCTAATTCATTCGTACAAATGTATCTATTCTAATTCATTCGTACAATGCGTTCTAATCCATTCGTACGATCCATTCTAATCCATTCGTACGATCCATTCTAATTCATTCGTATGATCCATTCTAATTCATTCGTACGATCCATTCTAATTCATTTGCATGAATGTATCCATTCTAATTCATTTGTTCGATCCATTCTAATTCATTCGTACAATCCATTCAAATTCATTTGCATGATCCATTCTAATTCATTCGTACGATCCATTCTAATTCATTCTCACGAATGTAACCTTTCTAATTCATTTGTATGATCCATTCTAATTCATTCGTACGATCCATTCTAATCCATTCGTATGATTCATTCTAATCCATTCGTACGATCCATTCTAATTCATTCGTACGATCCATTCTAATTCATTCGTATGAATGTATCCATTCTAATTTATTCATACGATCCAGTCTAATTAATTCGTACGATCCATTCTAATTAATTCGCACGAATGTATCCATTCTAATTCATTCGTACGATCCATTCTAATTCATTCGTATGATCCATTCTAATTCGTTCGTACGATCCATTCTAATTCGTTCGTACGATCCATTCTAATTCATTCGTATGATCCATTCTAACTCATTCGGTGGATCCATTCTAATTCATTCGTACGATCCATTCTAATTTATTCGCACGATCCATTCTAATTTATTCGTCTGATCCATTCTAATTCATTCGTACGATCTATTCTAATTCATTCGCACGATCCATTCTAATTCATTCGTACGATCCATTCTAATTCATTCGCACAAATGTTTCCATTCTAATTCATTCGTACAATCCATTCTAATTCATTCGCACGATCCATTCTAATTCATTCGTATGATCTATTCTAATTCATTCCTACGATCTATTCTAATTCATTCGCTTGAATGTATCCATTCTATTTCATTCGTTCGATCCATTCTAATTCATTCGTACGATCTATTCAAATTCATTCGCATGATCCATTCTAATTCATTCGTACGATCCATTCTAATTCATTCGCACGAATGTAACCTTTCTAATTCATTTGTATGATCCATTCTAATTCATTCGTACAATCCATTCTAATCCATTCGTACGATCCATTCTAATCCATTCGTACGATCCATTCTAATTCATTCGCACGAATATATCCATTCTAATTCATTCGTACGATCCTTTCTATTCATTCACACGATCCATTCTAATTCATTCCTACGATCAATTCCTCCATTCTAATTCATTCCTACGATCAATTCTAATTCATTCGCTGGAATGTATCCATTCTAATTCATTCGTTCGATTCATTCTAATTCATTCGTACGGTCCATTCTAATCCATTCGTACGATCCATTCTAATTCATTCGTACGATCCATTCTAATTCATTCGCTCGAATGTATCCATTCTAATTCATTCGTACGATCCATTCTAATTCGTTCATACGATCCATTCTAATTCATTCGTACGATCCATTCTAAAATGAGTTAGAATGGATCATACGAATGAGTTAGAATGGATCGTACGAATGAATTAGAATGGATTGTGCGAATGAATTAGAATGGATCGTATGAATGAATAAGAATGGATCGTACGAATGAATTAGAATGGATCGTGCGAATGAATTAGAATGAATCGTACAAATGCATGAGAATGGATTGTACGAATGAATTAGAAAGAATCGTACGATCCATTCTAATTTATTCGTCCGATCCATTCTAATTCATTCGTGCGAATGAATTAGAATGGATACATTAGAGCGAATGAATTAGAACGCATTGTACGAATGAATTAGAATGGATCATGTGAATGAATTAAAATGGATCGTACAAATGAATTAAAATGGATCGTGCGAATGAATTAGAATGGATCGTACGAACGAATTAGAATGGATCGTACGAACGAATTAGAATGGATCGTACGAATGAATTAGAATCGATATATTCGTGCGAATGAATTAGAATGGATCGTGCGAATGAATTAGAATGGATCATACGAATGAATTAGAATGGATACATTTGTGAGAATGAATTAGAATGGATCGTATGATCCATTCTAATTCATTCATACGATCCATTCTAATTCATTTGCACGATCCATTCTAATTCATTCCTATGATCCATTCTAATTCATTCGTACGATCCATTCTAATTCATTCGCACGATCCATTCTAATTCATTCGCACAATCCGTTCTAATTCATTCGCACAATCCATTCTAATTCATTCGCACGAATGTATCCATTCTAATTTATTCATACGATCCACTCTAATTCATTCGTACGATCCATTCTAATTCATTCGCACGAATGTATCCATTATAATTCATTTGTACGATCCATTCTAATTCATTCATATAATCCATTCTAATTCGTTCGTACGATCCATTCTAATTCGTTCGTACGATCCATTCTAATTCATTCGTACGATCCATTCTAATCCATTCGTACGATCCATTCTAATTCATTCGTACAAATGAATTAGAATGGATCGTACGAATGAATTAGAATGGATTGTGCGAATGAATTAGAATGGATCGTGCGAATGAATTAGAAAGGATCGTATGAATGAATAAGAATGGATCGTACGAATGAATTAGAATGGATCATGCGAACTAATTAGAATAGATCGTACGAATGAATTAGAATGGATAGTACGAATAAATTAGAATGGATCGTGCGAATGAATTAGAATGGATCGTACGAATGAATTAGAATGGATCCACCGAATGAATTAGAATGGATCGTACGAATGAATTAGAATGAATCATCCGAATGAATTAGAATGGATCATCCGAATGAATTAGAATGGATCGTACGAATGAATTTGAATGGATCGTGCGAATGAATTAGAATGAATCGTACGAATGGATTAGAATGGATCGTACGAATGTATTAGAATGGATCGTACGAATGGATTAGAATGGATCGTACGAATGAATTAGAATGGATCATACAAATGAATTAGAAAGGTTATATTTGTGCGAATGAATTAGAATGGATCGTACGAATGAATTAGAATAGATCGTACGAATGAATTAGAATGGATACATTTGTGCGAATGAATTAGAATGGATCGTGCGAATGAATTAGAATGGATCGTACGAATGAATTAGAATGGATCGTACGAATGAATTAGAATAGATCGTACGAACGAATTAGAATGGATCGTATGAACGAATTAGAATGGATCGTACGAATGAATTAGAATGGATACATTCGAGCGAATGAGTTAGAATGGATCGTACGAATGAATTAGAATGGATCATAGGAATGAATTAGAATGGATCGTGCAAATGAATTAGAATGGATACATTCGTGCGAATGAATTAGAATGGATCGTAGGAATGAATTAGAATGGATCGTACGAATGAATTAGAATGGTTATATTCGTGCGAATGAATTAGAATGGATCGTACGAATGGATTAAAATGGATCGTACGAATGAATTAGAATGGATCGTACAAATGAATTAAAAAGGTTATATTTGTGAGAATAAATTAGAATGGATCATACGTATGAATTAGAATGGATCGTACGAATGGATTAGAATGGATCGTACGAATGAATTAGAATGGATTGTGCGAATGAATTAGAATGGATCGTATGAATGAATTAGAATAGTTACATTCGTGCGAATGAATTAGAATGGATCATACGAATGGTTTAGAATAGATCGTACGAATGGATTAGAATGGATCGTACGAATGAATTAGAATGGATACATTCGAGCGAATGAATTAGAATGGATCGTACGAATGGATTAGAATGGATCGTACGAATGGATTAGAATGGATCATACAAATGAATTAGAAAGGTTATATTCATGAGAATGAATTAGAATGGATCGTGCGAATGAATTAGAATTGATCATACGAATGGATTAGAATGGATCGTACGAATGAATTAGAATGGATCGTATGAATGAATTAGAATGGATCATGTGAATGAATTAGAATGAATCGTACGAATGGATTAGAATGGATCGTACGAATGGATTAGAACGCATTGTATAAACGAATTAGTATAGATACATTTGTGCGAATGAATTAGATTTCATCATACGAATGAATTTTAATGCATTGTACGAATGAATTAGAATGGATCGTACGAATGAATTAGAATGGATCATGCGAATGTATTAGAATGGATCGTATGAACGAATTAGAATAGATCGTACAAATGAATTAGAATGGATCATGCGAATGAATTAGAATGGATCGTATGAACGAATTAGAATGGATCGTACGAATGAATTAGAATGGATACATTCGAGCGAATGAATTAGAATAGATCGTACCAATGAATTAGAATGGATCATAGAAATGAATTAGAATGGATCGTACGAATGATGTAGAATGGATCGTACAAATGAATTAGAATGGATATATTTGTGCGATGAATGAGAATGGAGCGTACGAATGAATTAGAATGTAACCATTCTAATTCATTCGTACGATCCATTCTAATTCATTCCTACGATCCATTCTAATTCATTCGCATGAATGTATCCATTCTAATTCATTTGCACGATCCATTCTAATTCATTCCTATGATCCATTCTAATTCATTTGCACGATCCATTCTTATTCATCGCACGAATGAATAAGAATGGATCATGCGAATGAATTAGAATGGATACATTCGTGCGAATGAATTAGAATGGATTGTGTGAATGAACTAGAATAGATCGTACGAATGAATTAGAATGGATCATACGAATGAATTAGAATGGACCGTGCGAATGAATTAGAATGGATTGTACGAATGAATTAGAATGGATACATTCGTGCAAATGAATTAGAATGGATCGTATGAATCAATTAGAATGGATCGTACGATTGAATTAGAATGAATCGTAAGAATGAATTAGAATGGATCATACGAATGAATTAGAATGGATCGTACGAATGAATTAGAATGGATCGTACGAATGAATTAGAATGGATACATTCGTGCGAATGAATTTGAATGGATCGTGCGAATGAATTAGAATGGATCGTACGAATGAATTAGAATGGATATATTTGAAAAAATAAATTAGAATAGATCATACGAATGAATTAGAATGGATCATTCGAATGAATTAGAATGGATCGTGCGAATGAATTAGAATCGATCGTACGAATGAATATAGAATGCATCGTACAAATGAATTAGATCGTACGAATGAATTAGAATGGATCGTACGAATGAATTAAAATGGATACATTCATACGACTGAATTAGAATGGATCGTGCGAATTAATTAGAATGGATCATACGAATGAATTTGAATTGATACATTTGTGCGAATGAATCTGAATGGATTGTATAAATGAATTACAATGGATCGTACGAATGAATTAGAATGGATGGTACGAATGAATTAGAATAGCTTATACGAATGAATTAGAATGAATCGTACGAATGAATTAGAATGGTTACATTCATGCGAATGAATTAGAATAGATCGTATGAATGAATTAGAATGGATCGTACGAATAAATTAGAATGGATCATGCGAATGAATTAGAATGGATCGTACGAATGAATTAGAATGGATCCACCGAATGAGTTAGAATGGATCATACGAATGAATTAGAATGGATCATACGAATGAATTAGAATGGATCGTGCGAATGAATTAGAATGGATCGTATGAATGAATAAGAATGGATCGTACGAATGAATTAGAATGGATCGTGCGAATGAATTAGAATGAATCGTACGAATGCATCCATTCTAATTCATTCGTACAATCCATTCTAATTCATTCGCACGATCCATTCTAATTCATTCGTATGATCCATTCTAATTCTTTCCTACGATCTATTCTAATTCATTTGCTCGAATGTATCCATTCTAATTCATTAGTACAATCCATTCTAATTCATTCGGACGATCTATTCTAATTCATTCGTATGATCCATTCTAATTCATTCGTACGATCCATTCTAATTCATTCGTATGAGCCATTCTAACTCATTCGCACAAATGTATCCATTCTAATTCATTCGTACGATCCATTCTAATTCATTCGCACGATCCATTCTAATTCATTTGTACGATCCATTCTAATTCATTCGTACGATCCATTCTAATTTATTCGTACGATCCATTCTAATTCATTCGCACCAATGTATCCATTCTAATTCATTCGTATGATCCATTCTAATTCATTCGCACGATCCATTCTAATTCATTCGTACGATCCATTCTAATTTATTCGCACGATCCATTCTAATTCATTCATACGATCCATTCTAATTCATTCGCATGAATGTATCCATTCTAATGCATTCGTACGATCCATTCTAATTCATTCATACGATCCATTCTAATTCATTCGTACGATCCATTCTAATCCATTCGTACGATCCATTCTAATTCATTCTCACAAATGTAACCTTTCTAATTCATTTGT
This sequence comes from Chamaelirium japonicum, assembly GCA_947650365.1. NCBI lineage: Eukaryota > Viridiplantae > Streptophyta > Magnoliopsida > Liliales > Melanthiaceae > Chamaelirium > Chamaelirium japonicum. The sequence goes on from OX393552.1 coordinate 66,314,472, forward strand.
ACGATCCATTCTAATTCATTCGTATGATCCATTCTAATTCATTCGTACGATCCATTCTAATCCATTCGTACGATCCATTCTAATTCATTCGCACGAATGTAACCATTCTAATTCATTCGTACGATCCATTCTAATTCATTCCTACGATCTATTCTAATTCATTCGCACGAATGTATCCATTCTAATTCATTTGCACGATCCATTCTAATTCATTCCTATGATCCATTCTAATTCATTCGTAGGATCCATTCTAATTCATTCGCTCGAATGTATCTATTCTAATTCATTCGTACGATACATTCTAATTCATTCGTACGATCCATTATAATCCATTCATACGATTCATTCTAATTCATTCGTACAATGCGTTCTAATCCATTCGTACGATCCATTCTAATCCATTCATACGATCCATTCTAATTCATTCGTACGATCCATTCTAATTCATTCTCACAAATGTAACCTTTCTAATTCATTTGTACGATCCATTCTAATTCATTCGTACGATCCATTCAAATTCATTCGTACGATCCATTCTAATCCATTCGTACGATCCATTCTAATTCATTCCTACGATCCATTCTAATTCATTCACACGAATGTATCCATTCTAATTCATTTGCACGATCCATTCTAATTCATTCCTATGATCCATTCTAATTCATTCGTACGATCCATTCTAATTCATTCGCTCGAATGTATTCATTCTAATTCATTCGTACGATCCATTCTAATTCGTTCATACGATCCATTCTAATTCGTTCGTACGATCCATTCTAATTCGTTCGTACGATCCATTCTAATTCATTCGCACGATCCATTCTAATTCATTTGTACGATCCATTTTAATTCATTCGCATGATCCATTCTAATTCATTCATATGATACATTATTGCAAATGAATTGGAATGGATCGTACGAATGAATTTGAATGGATCGTAGGAACGAATTAGAATTGATCGTATGAACGAATTAGAATGGATCGTATGAATGAATTAGAATGGATACATTCGAGCGAATGAATTAGAATGGATCGTATGAATGGATTAGAATGGATCGTACGAATGGATTAGAATGGATCGTACGAATGAATTAGAATGAATCATACAAATGAATTAGAATGGATCGTATGAATGGATTAGAATGGATCGTACGAATGGATTAGAATGGATCGTACGAATGAATTAGAATGGATCATACAAATGGATTAGAATGGATCGTACCAATGGATTAGAATGGATCATACGAATGAATTAGAATGGATCATACAAATGAATTAGAAAGGTTACATACATGAGAATGGATCGTACGAATGAATTTGAATGGATCGTAGGAACGAATTAGAATTGATCGTATGAACGAATTAGAATGGATCGTATGAATGAATTAGAATGGATACATTCGAGCGAATGAATTAGAATGGATCGTATGAATGGATTAGAATGGATCGTACGAATGGATTAGAATGGATCGTACGAATGAATTAGAATGGATCATACAAATGAATTAGAATAGATCGTATGAATGGATTAGAATGGATCGTACGAATGGATTAGAATAGATCGTACGAATGAATTAGAATGGATCATACAAATGAATTAGAATGGATCGTACAAATGAATTAGAATGGATCGTACAAATGAATTAGAATGGATATATTCGAGTGAATGAATTAGAATGGATCGTACGAATGAATTAGAATGGATCATAAGAATGAATTAGAATGGATCGTGCAAATGAATTAGAATGGATACATTCATGCGAATGAATTAGAATGGATCGTAGGAATGAATTAGAATGGATCATACGAATGAATTAGAACGAATCATGCGAATGAATTAGAATGGATCGTACGAATGAATTAGAATGGATCGTACGAATGAATTAGAATGGATCGAACGAATGAATTAGAATGGATACATTCGGGCGAATGAATTAGAATGGATCGTACGAATGAATTAGAATGGATCGAACGAATGAATTAGAATGGATACATTCGAGCGAATGTATTAGAATAGATCGTAGGATTGAATAAGAATGGATCATACGAATGAATTAGAATAGATCGTAGGAATGAATTAGAATGGATCATACGAATGAATTAGAATGGATCGTACGAATGAATTAGAATGGATCGTATGAACAAATTAGAATGGATCGTATGAACGAATTAGAATGGATACATTCGAGCGAATGAATTAGAATGGATCGTACGAATTAATTAGAATGGATCATAGGAATGAATTAGAATGGATCGTGCAAATGAATTAGAATGGACACCTTTCTGCATATAATTAGAATGGATCGTACGAATGAATTAGAATGGATCATATTAATGAATTAGAATGGATCGTACGAATGAATTAGAATGGATACATTCGTGCGAATGAATTAGAATGGATCGTGCGAATCAATTAGACTGGATCGTGCGAATGAATAAGAATGGACCATACGAATGAATTAGAATGGATCGTACGAATTAATTAGAATGGATACATTCGTGCGAATGAATTTGAATGGATTGTATGAATGAATTAGAATGGATCGTACGAATGAATTAGAATGGTTACATTCGTGCGAATGAATTAGAATGGATCGTACGAATGGATTAGAATGGATCGTACGAATGGATTAGAATGGATCGTACAAATGAATTAGAAAGGTTACATTTGTGAGAATGGATTAGAATGAATCGTACGAATGGATTAGAATGGATCGTACGAATGGATTAGAATGAATCGTACGAATGGATTAGAATGGATCGTACGAATGGATTAGAATGCATCGTACGAATGAATTAGAATGGATCATAGGAATGAATTAGAATGGATCGTGCAAATGAATTAGAATGGATACATTCGTGCGAATGAATTAGAATGGATCGTAGGAATGAATTAGAATGGATGGTACGAATGAATTAGAATGGTTACATTCGTGCGAATGAATTAGAATGGATCGTACGAATGGATTAGAATGGATCGTACGAATGGATTAGAATGGATCGTGCGAATGAATTAGAATGGATCGTACAAATGAATTAGAAAGGTTACATTTGTGAGAATGAAGTAGAATGGATCGTACGAATGAATTAGAAGGGATCGTACGAATGGATTAGAATGGATCGTACGAATGGATTAGAATGGATCGTATGAATGGATTAGAATGGATCGTACGAATGAATTAGAAAGGTTATATTCATGAGAATGAATAAGAATGGATCGTGCGAATTAATTAGAAAGGATCGTACGAATGAATTTGAATGGATACATTTGTGGGAATGAATCTGAATGGATTGTATGAATGAATTAGAATGGATCGTGCGAATTAATTAGAAAGGATCGTACGAATGAATTTGAATGGATACATTTGTGGGAATGAATCTGAATGGATTGTACGAATGAATTAGAATGGATACATTTGTACGATCCATTCTAATTCATTCTCACAAATGTAACATTTCTAATTCATTTGTACGATCCATTCTAATTCATTCGTACGATCCATTCTAATCCATTCGTACGATCCATTCTAATCCATTCGTACGATCCATTCTAATTCATTCGCACGAATGTAACCATTCTAATTCATTCGTACGATCCATTCTAATCCATTCGTACGATCCATTCTAATCCATTCGCACGAATGTATCCATTCTAATTCATTTGCACGATCCATTCTAATTCATTCCTATGATCCATTCTAATTCATTCGTACGATCCATTCTAATTAATTCGCTCGAATGTATCCATTCTAATTCATTCGTACGATCCATTCTAAGTCGTTCATACGATCCATTCTAATTCGTTCGTACATCCATTCTAATTCGTTCGTACGATCCATTCTAATTCATTCGCACGATCCATTCTAATTCATTTGTACGATCCATTTTAATTCATTCGCATGATCTATTCTAATTCATTCGTATGATACATTCGTGCGAATGAATTAGAATGGATCGTATGAATGAATTAGAATGGATCATAGGAATGAATTAGAATGGATCGTGTGAATGAATTAGAATGGATCGTACGAATGAATTACAATGGATCGTGCGAATGAATTAGAATAGATCGTATGAATGAATTAGAATGGTTACATTCGTGTGAATGAATTAGAATGGATCGTACGAATGGTTTAGAATGGATCGTACGAATGGATTAGAATGGATCGTACGAATGAATTAGAATGGATAAATTCGAGCGAATGAATTAGAATGGATCGTACGAATGGATTAGAATGGATCGTACGAATGGATTAGAGTGGATCGTACGAATGGATTAGAATGGATCGTACGAATGAATTAGAATGGATCATACAAATGAATTAGAAAGGTTACATTCATGAGAATGAATAAGAATGGATCGTATGAACGAATTAGAATGGATCGTATTAATGAATTAGAATGGATACATTCGTGCGAATGAATTAGAATGGATCGGACGAATGAATTAGAATTGATCGTGCGAATGAATTAGAATGGATCATACGATTTAATTTGAATGGATCGTACAAATAAATTTCTAATTCAGTCGTATGAATGTATCTATTTTAATTCATTCGTACGATCCATTCTAATTCGTACGATCTATTCTAATCCATTCGTACGATCCATTCTAATCCATTCGTACAATCCATTCTAATTCATTCGTACAAATGTATCCATTCTAATTCGTTCGTACGATCCATTCTAATTCATTCCTACGATCTATTCTAATTCATTCGCACGAATGTATCCATTCTAATTCATTTGCACGATCCATTCTAATTCATTCCTATTATCCATTCTAATTCATTCGTACGATCCATTTCAATTCATTCGCTCGATCCAATCTAATTCATTCGTACGATTCATTCTAACTCATCCCTACGATCTAATTCATTCCTATGATCCATTCTAATTCGTTCGTACGATCCATTCTAATTCGTTCGTACGATCCATTCTAATTCGTTCGTACGATCCATTCCAATGCATTCGTACGATTCATTCTAATCCATTCGTACGATCCATTCTAATCCATTTGTACGATCCATTCTAATCCATTCGTACGATCCATTCTAATTCATTCGTATGATCCATTCTAACTCATTCGGTGGATCCATTCTAATGCATTCGTACGATTCATTTTAATTCATTCGCACGATCCATTCTAATTCATTTGCACGATCCATTCTAATTCATTCCTATGATCCATTCTAATTCGTTCATACGATCCATTCTAATTCATTCGCTCGAATGTATCCATTCTAATTCATTCGTACGATCCATTCTAATTCATTCGTACGATCCATTCTAATTCATTCTCACGAATGTAAACTTTCTAATTCATTTGTACGATTCATTCTAATTAGAAAGGTTACATTCGAGCGAATGAATTAGAATAGATCGTAGGAATGAATTAGAATGGATCATACGAATGAATTAGAATGGATCGTGCGAATGAATTAGACTGAATCGTACGAATGCATTAGAATGGATCGTACGAATGAATTAGAATGAATCGTACGAAAAAATTAGAATGGATCGTACGAACGAATTAGAATGGATCGTATGAACGAATTGGAATGGATCGTACGAATGAATTAGAATGGATACATTCGAGCGAATGAATTAGAATGGATCGTACGAATGAATTAGAATGGATCATAGGAATGAATTAGAATGGATCGTGCAAATGAATTAGAATGGATACATTCGTGCGAATGAATTAGAATAGATCATACGAATGAATTAGAATGGATCGTACGAATGAATTTGAATGGATCGTGCGAATGAATTAGAATGAATCGTACGAATGAATTAGAATAGATCGTACGAATGAATTAGAATGGATACATTTGTATGAATGAATTAGAATGGATCGTACGAATGGATTAGAATAGATACATTTGTGCAAATGAATTAGATTGCATCGTACGAATGAATTTGAATGCATTGTACGAATGAATAAGAATGGATCGTACGAATGAATTAGAATGGATACATTCGAGCGAATGAATTAGAATTGATCATACGAATGAATTAGAATGGATACATTTGTGCGAATGAATTTGAATGGATTGCACGAATTGAATTAGAATGGATCATACAAATGAATTAGAATGGATCGTGCGAATGAATTCGAATTGGTCATACGAATGAATTAGAATGGATCGTACAAATGAATTAGAATGGATCATATGAAAGAATTAGAATGGATTATGCGAATGAATTAGAAAGGATCGTACGAATGAATTAGAATGGATTGTACGAATGAATTAGAATGGATCGTACAAATGAATTAGAATGGATCATACAAATGAATTAGAAAGGTTACATTCGTAAGAATGAATTAGAATGGATCGTACGAATGAATTAGAATGAATCATACGAATGAATTAGAATGGATACATTCGAGCGAATAAATTAGAATGGATCGTACGAATGAATTAGAATGGATCATAGGAATGAATTAGAATGGATCGTGCAAATGAATTAGAATGGATACATTCGTGCGAATGAATTAGAATCGATCGTACGAATGAATTAGAATGGATCGTACGAATGAATTAGAATGGTTACATTCGTGCGAATGAATTAGAATGGATCATAGGAATGAATTAGAACGGATCGTGCGAATGAATTAGAATGGATCGTACGAATGAATTATAATGGATACGTTCGTGCGAATGAATTAGAATAGATCGTGCGAATAAATTAGAATGGATCGATCGTACGAATGAATTAGAATGGATCGTGCGAATGAATTAGAATGGATCGTACGAATGAATTAGAATATATCATACGAATGAATTAGAATAGATAGAACGAATGAATTAGAATGGATACATTCGAGCGAATGAATTAGAATAGATCGTAGGAATGAATTAGAATGGATCATACGAATGAATTAGAATGGATCGTTCGAATGAATTAGAAAGGATCGTACGAATGAATTAGAATAGATATATTCGTGCGAATGAATTATATATTAGATTGCATCGTACGAATGAATTTGAATGGATTGTATGAATGAATTAGAATGGATCGTACGAATGAATTAGAATGGATCATGCGAATGAATAAGGAAAGATTGTACGAATGAATTAGAATGGATCGTACAAATGAATTAGAAAGGTTACATTTGTGAGAATGAATTAGAATGGATCGTACGAATGAATTAGAATGGATCGTACGAATGGATTAGAATGGATCGTACGAATGAATTAGAATGGATCATGCGAATGAATTAGAATGGATACATTTGTGTGAATGAATTAGAATAGATCGTGCGAATGAATTAGAATGGATCATACGAATGAATTAGAATGGATATATTGATGCGAATGAATTAGAATGGATTCAACGAATGAATTAGAATGGATACATTTGTGCGAATGAATTAGAATTGATCATACGAATGAATTAGAATGGATCGTACGAATGAATTAGAATGGATACATTTGTGCGAATGAATTAGAATGGATCATATATTCGTGCAAATAAATTAGAATGGATCGTACAAATGAATTAGAATGGATCCACCGAATGAGTTAGAATGGATCATACGAATGAATTAGAATGGATCGTACGAATGAATTAGAATGGATTGTGCGAATGAATTAGAATGGATCGTATGAATGAATAAGAATGGATCATACGAATGGATTAGAATGGATCGTACGATGCAATCTAATTCATTCTAATTCATTCGCACGAATGTTTCTAATTCATTCGCACGATCCATTCTAATTTATTCGTACGATCCATTCTAATTCATTTGCACGATCCATTCTTATTCATTCATACGATCCATTCTAATTCATTCGCACAATCCATTCAAATTCATTCGTACGATCCAATCTAATGCATTCGTACGATTCAATCTAATTCATTCGCACGATCCATTCCAATTCATTCGTACGATCCATTCTATTTCATTCGTACGATCCATTAAAATTCATTCGCACGAATGTATCCATTCTAATTCATTCGTACAATCCATTCTAATTCATTCGCACGATCCATTCTAATTCATTTGTATGATCGATTCTAATTCATTTCTACGATCCATTCTAATTCATTCGCACGAATGTATCCATTCTAATTCATTTGCATGATCCATTCTAATTCATTCCTATGATCCATTCTAATTCATTTGTACGATCTATTCTAATTCATTCGCTCGAATGTATCCATTCTGATTCATTCGTACGATCCATTCTAATTCGTTCATATGATCCATTCTAATTCATTCGTACGATCCATTCTAATTCGTTCGTACGATCCATTCTAATTCATTCGCACGATCCATTCTAATTCTTTCATATGATCCATTCTAATTTATTCGCATGAATGTATCCATTCTAGTTCATTCGTACGCTCCATTCTAATTCATTCGTATGATCCATTCTAATTCATTCGCACGATCCATTCAAATTCATTCGCACGATCCATTCTATTTTATTCGTACGATCCATTCTAATTCATTTATACGATCTATTCTAATTCCTTCGCACGAATGTATCCATTCTAATTCATTCGCACAATCCAATCTAATTCAAACGTACGATCTATTCTAATTCATTCACATGATGTATTCTAATTCATTCGTATGATCCATTCTAATTCACTCGTATGATTCATTCTAATTCATTCGTACGATCCATTCTAATTCATTCGTCTGATCCATTCTAATTTATTCGTTCAAATATATCCATTCTAATTCATTTGTACGATCCATTCTAATTCATTTGCACGATCCATTCTAATTCATTCCTATGATCCATTCTAATTCATTCGTATGATACATTCATACGACTGAATTAGAATGGATTGTACGAATGAATTAGAATTGAACATACGAATGAATTAGAATGGATCGTACGAATGAATTAGAATGGATCGTGCGAATAAATTAGAATGGATCGTACGAATGAATTAGAATGGATATATTTGAACGAATAAATTAGAATGGATCATACGAATGAATTAGAATGGATGGTACGAATGAATTAGAATGAATCATACGAATGAATTAGAATGGATCATACGAATGAATTAGAATACATCATGTGAATGAATTAGAATAGATCGTACGTTTGAATTAGATTGGATTGTGCGAATGAATTAGAATGGATACATTCGTGCGAATGAATTAGAATAGATCGTATGAATGAATTAGAATGGATCGTACGAATGAATTAGAATTGATCGTTCGAATGAATTTGAATGGATCGTGCGAATGAATTAGAATGGATCATACGAATGATTTAGAATGGAGCGTACGAATGAACTAGAATGGATACATTCGTGAGAATGAATTAGAATGGATCATATGAAAGAATAAGAATGGATCGTGCGAATGAATTAGAACGGATCGTGCGAATGAATTAGAATGGATCGTACGAACGAATAAGAATGGATCGTACGAACGAATTAGAATGGATCGTATGAACGAATTAGAATGGATCGTACGAATAAATTAGAATGGATACGTTCGAGCGAATGAATTAGAATGGATCGTACGAATGAATTAGAATGGATCATAGGAATGAATTAGAATGGATCGTGATCATACGAATGAATTAGAATGGATCTTGCGAATGAATTAGAATTGATCGTACGAATGAATTAGAATGGATTGTGCGAATGAATTAGAATGGATCGTACGAATGAATAAGAATCGATCGTACGAATGAATTAGAATGGATCGTATGAATGAATTAGAATGGATCGAACGAATGAATTAGAATGGATCTTACGAATGAATTAGAATGGATTGTGCGAATGAATTAGAATGGATCGTACGAATGAATTAGAATGAATCGTACGAATGAATTAGAATGGTTACATTCGTGAGAATGAATTAGAATAGTTCATACGAATGAATTAGAATGGATCGTACGAATGAATTAGAATGGATACATTTGTGCGAATGAATTAGAATGGATCGTGCAAATGAATTAGAATGGATACATTCGTGCGAATGAATTAGAATGTATCATACAAATGAATCAGAATAAATCGTACGAATGAATTAGAATGGATACATTAATGCAAATGAATTAGAATGGATCGTACAAATGAATTATAATGGATCATACGAATGAATTAGAATGGATCGTACGAATGAATTAGAATGGATCATATGAATGAATTAGAACGGTTACATTCGTGCGAATGAATTAGAATGGATCGTACGAATGGATTAGAATGGATTGTACGAATGGATTAGAACGCATTGTACGAATGAATTAGAATAGATATATTTGTGCAAATGAATTAGATTGCATCGTACGAATGAATTTGAATGGATTGTACGAATGAATTAGAATGGATCGTACGAATGAATTAGAATGGAATTAGAATTCATTCATACGATCCATTCTAATCCATTCGTACGATCCATTCTATTGCATTCGTACGATTCATTCTAATTCATTCGCACGATCCATTCTAATTCATTCGTATGATCCATTCTAATTTATTTGCACGAATATACGATCCATTCTAATTTATTCGCAAGAATGTATCCATTCTAATTCATTCGCACGATTCATTCTAATTCAGTCGTATGTCATATGATCCATTCTAATTTGTTCGTACGATCCATTCTAATTCATTCGTTCGATCCATTCTAATTCATTCGCACGAATGTATCCATTTTAATTCATTTGCACGATCCATTCTAATTCATTCATACAATCCATTCTAATTCATTCGCACGAATGTAACCATTCTAATTCATTCGTACGATCCATTCTAATTCATTCGTATGATCCATTCTGATTCATTCGCACGATCCAGTCTAATTAATTCGCACGATCCATTCAAATTCATTTGCACGAATATATCCATTCTAATTCATTCGTACGATCCATTCTAATTCATTAATATGATCCATTCTAATTCATTCGTACGATCCATTCTAATTCATATGCACAAAGGTATCTATTCTAATTCATTCGTACGATCTATTCTATTTCATTCGTACGATCCATTCTAATTCATTCGTACGATCCATTCTAATTCATTCACATGATCCGTTCTAATTCATTCCTATTATCCATTCTAATTTATTCGCACAAATGTAACTATTCTAATTCATTCGTACGATCCATTCTAATTCATTCCTACGATCCATTCTAATTCATTCGCAAGAATGTATCCATTCTAATTCATTTGCACGAACCATTCTAATTCATTCCTTTGATCCATTCTAATTCATTCGTACGATCCATTCTAATTCATTCGCTCGAATGTATCCATTCTAATTCATTCGTACGATCCATTCTAATTCATTCTAACGAATATAACCTTTCTAATTCATTTGTATGATCCATTCTAATTCATTCGTACGATCCATTCTAATCCATTCGTACGATCCATTCTAATCCATTCGTACGATCCATTCTAATTCATTCGCTCGAATATATCCATTCTAATTCATTCGTACGATCCATTCTAATCCATTCAAATTCATTCGCACAATCCATTCTAATTCATTCGTACGATCCATTCTAATTCATTCGTATGATCCATTCTAACTCATTCGTACGATCCATTCTAATTCATTCTCACTAATGTAACCTTTCTAATTCATTTGTATGATCCATTCTAATTCATTCGTACGATCCATTCTAATCTATTTGTATGATCCATTCTAATTCATTTGTACGATCCATTCTAATTCATTCGCATGATCCGTTCTAATTCATTCCGTACGATCGATTCTAATTCATTCGCACGATCCATTCTAATTCATACGTACGATCTATTGTAATTCATTCATATGATCCATTCTAATTTATTCGTTTAAATATATCCATTCTAATTCATTCGTACGATCCATTCTAATTCATTCGCACGATCCATTCTAATTCATTCGTACGATCCATTCTAATTTATTCGTATGATCAATTCTAATTCATTCGCAAGATCCATTCTAATTCATTCGTACGATCCATTCTAATTCATTCGTGCGATCCATTCTAATTCATTCGGACGATCCATTCTAATTCATTCGCACGAATGTATCCATTCTAATTCATTCGTTAGAATGGATACATTCATGCGAATGAATTAGAATGGATCGTATGAATGAATTAGAATGGATCGGACGAATGAATTAGAAAGGATCGATCCATTCTAACTCATTCGGTGGATCCATTCTAATGCATTCGTACGATTCATTCTAATTCATTCGCACCATCCTTTCTAATTCATTTGCACGATCCATTCTAATTCATTCCTATGATCCATTCTAATTCGTTCGTACGATCCATTCTAATTCATTCGCTCGAATGTATCCATTCTAATTCATTCGTACGATCCATTCTAATTCATTCTCACGAATGTAACCTTTCTAATTCATTTGTACGATCCATTCTAATTACAAAGGTTACATTCGAGCGAATGAATTAGAATAGATCGTAGGAATGAATTAGATAGGATCATACGAATGAATTAGAATGGATCGTGCAAATGAATTAGAATGGATACATTCGTGCGAATGAATTCGAATGGATCGTAGGAATGAATTAGAATGGATCGTACGAATGAATTAGAATGGTTACATTCATGCGAATGAATTAGAATGGATCGTACGAATGGATTAGAATGGATCGTTCGAATGGATTAGAATGGATCGTACGAATGAATTAAAATGAATACATTCATACGACTGAATTAGAATGGATCATGCGAATGAATTAGAATGGATCGTACGAATGAATTAGAATGGATACATTTGTGCGAATGAATTAGAATGGATCATATGAATTAATTAGAATAGATTGTACGAATGAATTAGAATGGATCGTACAAATGAATTAGAAAGGTTACATTTGTGAGAATTAATTAGAATGGATCGTACGAATGGATTAGAATGGATCGTACGAATGGATTAGAATGGATCGTACGAATGAATTAGAATGGATCACACAAATGAATTAGAAAGGTTATATTCGTGAGAATGAATTAGAAAGGATCATACGAATGAATTAGAATGGATCATGCGAATGAATTTGAATGGATCGTACGAATGAATTAGAATGGATCGAACGAATGAATTAGAATGGATACATTTGAGCGAATGAATTAGAATAGATCGTAGGAATGAATTAGAATGGATCATACGAATGAATTAGAATGGATCGTGCGAATAAATTAGAATGGATTGTACGAATGAATTAGAATGGATACATTCATGCAAATGAATTAGAATGGATCGTACGAATGAATTAGAATAGATCATACGAATGAATTAGAATGGATCATACGAATGGATTACAATGGATCGTACGAATGGATTAGAACTCATAGTACGAATGAATTAGAATAGATACATTTGTGCGAATGAATTAGATTGCATCATATGAATGAATTTGAATGGATCGGACGAATGAATTAGAATGGATCGTACGAATGAATTAGAAGGGATCATAGGAATGAATTTGAATGGATCGTGCAAATGAATTAGAATGGATACATTCATGCTAATGAATTAGAATGGATCGTGCGAATGAATTAAAATGGATCGTACGAATGAATTAGAATGGATATATTCATGCAAATGAATTAGAATGGATCGTACGAATGAATTAGAATGGATCATACGAATGAATTAGAATAGATCGTACGAATGGATTAGGATGGATCGTACGAATGGATTAGAACGCATTGTACGAATGAATTAGAATAGATACATTCGCGCGAATGAATTAGATTGCATCGTACGAATGAATTTGAATAGATACATTCATGCGAATGAATTAGAATGGATCGTAGGAATGAATTAGAATGGATCGTACGAATGAATTAGAATGGTTACATTCGTGCGAATGAATTAGAATGGATCGTACGAATGAATTAGAATGGATCGTAGGAATGAATTAGAATGGATCGTACGAATGAATTAGAATGGTTACATTCGTGCGAATGAATTAGAATGGATCGTACGAATGGATTAGAATGGATCGTACGAATGGATTAGAATGGATCGTAGGAATGAATTAGAATGGATCGTACGAATGGATTAGAATGGATCGTACGAATGAATTAGAATGGATCGTACAAATGAATTAGAAAGGTTACATTTGTGAGAATGAATTAGAATGGATCGTACGAATGCATTAGAATGGATCGTTCGAATGGATTAGAATGGATCGTACGAATGGATTAGAATGGATCGTACGAATGAATTAGGATACATTCGTGTGAATGAATTAGAATGGATTGTATGAATGAGTTAGAATGGATCGTACGAATGAATTAGAATGGTTACATTCGTGCGAATGAATTAGAATGGATCGTACGAATGAATTAGAATGGATACATTCGAGCGAATGAATTAGAATAGATCGTACGAATGAATTAGAATGGATCGTACAAATGAATTAGAAAGGTTACATTTGTGAGAATGAGTTAGAATGGATCGTATGAATGAATTAGAATGGATTGCATGAATGAATTAGAATGGATCATACGAATGAATTGGAATGGATCGTACGAATAAATTAGAATGGATACATTCATGCAAATGAATTAGAATGGATCGTACGAATGAATTAGAATGGATCTTACGAACGAATTAGAATGGATCGTGCGAATGAATTAGAATTGATCGTACGAATGAATTAGAATGGATCATACAAATGAATTAGAATGGATACATTCGTGCGAATGAATTGGAATGGATCGTAGGAATGAATTAGAATGGATCGTACGAATGAATTAGAATGGTTACATTCGTGCGAAAGAATTAGAATGGATCGTACGAATGGATTAGAATGGATCGTACGAATGGATTAGAATGGATCGTACGAATGAATTAGAATGGATTGTGTGAATGAATTAGAATGGATACATTCATGCGAATGAATTAGAATGGAATGTAAGAATGAATTAGAATGGATTGTACTAATGAATTAGAATGGATCCATTCGTACAAATGAATTAGAATGGATCGTACGAATGAATTAGAATGGATCGTACGAATGGATTAGAACGCATTGTACGAATGAATTAGAATGGATCGTACGAATGGATTAGAATGGATCGTACGAATGAATTAGAATGGATCGTACGAATGAATTAGAATAGCTCATACGAATGAATGAATCGTACGAACGAATTAGAATGGATACATTCAAATATATCCATTCTAATTCATTCGTACGATGCAATCTAATTCATTCGCACAAATGTATCTATTCTAATTCATTCGTACAATGCGTTCTAATCCATTCGTACGATCCATTCTAATCCATTCGTACGATCCATTCTAATTCATTCGCACGAATGTATCCATTCAAATTCATTTGTACGATCCATTCTAATTCATTCATACGATCTATTCTAATTCATTTGTATGATCAATTCAAATTCATTCGCATGATCCATTCTAATTCATTCGTACGATCCATTCTAATTCATTCGCACGAATGTATCCATTCCAACGAATGAATTAGAATGGATACATTCGAGCGAATGAATTAGAATAGATCGTACAAATGAATTAGAATGGATACCTTTGTGCATATGAATTAGACTGGATCGTACGAATGGATTAGAATGGATCGTACGATTGAATTAGAATGGATCGTACGAATGAATTAGAATGGATTGTGCGAATGAATTAGAATGGATACATTCATGCGAATGAATTAGAATAGAATGTAAGATTGAATTAGAATGGATCGTACTAATGAATTAGAATGGTTCCATTCGTACGAATGAATTAAAATGGATCGTACGAATGAATTAGAATGGATCATACGAACGAATTAGAATGGATCGTGCGAATGAATTAGAATGGATTATGTGAATAAATTTGAATGGATCGTACGAATGGATTAGAATGGATCGTACGAATGAATTAGAATGGATCGTACGAATGAATTAGAATGGATACATTCGAGCGAATGAATTAGAATGGATTGTACGAATGAATTAGAATGGATCGTGCGAATGAATTAGAAAGGATCGTACGAATGGATTAGAATGGATCGTACGAATGAATTAGAATGGATACATTCGAGCGAATGAATTAGAATGGATTAGAATGGATCGTACGAATGAATTAGAATGGATCGTACGAATGAATTAGAATGGATCGTACAAATGAATTAGAATGGATCATACGAATGAATTAAAATGGATCGTACGAATGGATTAGAACGCATTGTACGAATGAATTAGAATGGATCGTACGAATGGATTAGAATGGATCGTACGAATGAATTAGAATGGATCGTACGAATGAATTAGAATGGATACATTCGAGCGAATGAATTAGAATGGATTGTACGAATGAATTAGAATGAATCGTGCGAATGAATTAGAAAGGATCGTACGAATGGATTAGAATGGATCGTACGAATGGATTAGAATGGATCGTACGAATCGATTAGAATGGATCATACGAATGAAATAGAATGGATCATACAAATGTATTTGAAAGGTTACATTCGTGAGAATGAATTATAATGGATCGTACGAATGAATTAGAATGGATCCACCGAATGAATTAGAATGGTTACATTTGTGCGAATGAATTAGAATGTATCATGCGATTGAATTAGAATGGATCGTACGAATGAATTAGAATGGTTACATTCGTGCGAATGAATTCGAATGGATTGTACGAATGAATTAGAATAGATCGTGCGAATGAATTAGAATTGATCATACGAATGAATTAGAATGGATCGTACGAATGAATTAGAATGGATCGTATGAATGAATTAGAATGGGTACATTCGTGCGAATGAATTAGAATGGATCGTACGAATGGTTTAGAATGTTTCGTACGAATGGATTAGAATGGATCGTACGAATGAATTAGAATGGATACATTCGAGCGAATGAATTAGAATGGATCGTACAAATGGATTAGAATGGATCGTACGAATGGATTAGAATGGATCGTACGAATTGATTAGAATGGATCGTACGAATGAATTAGAATGGATCATACAAATGAATTAGAAAGGTTACATTCGTGAGAATGAATTAGAATGGATCGTGCGAATGAATTAGAATTGTTCATACGAATGGATTAGAATGGATCGTACGAATGAATTAGAATGGATCGTACGAATGAATTAGAATGGATTGGATCGTACGAATAAATTAGAATGGATCATGCGAATGAATTAGAATGGATCGGACGAATGAATTAGAATGGATCATTTGCATGAATGTATCCATTCTAATTCATTTGCATGATCCATTCTAATTCATTCGTACTATCCATTCTTATTCATTCATATGATCCATTCTAAGTCATTCGCACAATCCATTCTAATTCATTCATTCGATCCATTCTAATTTATTCGAACGATCCATTCTAATTCGTTCATATGATCCATTCTAATTCGTTCGTACGATCCATTCTAATTCGTTCGTACGATCCATTTTAATTCATTCGCACGATCCATTCAAATTCATTCGCACGATCGCATGAATTAGAATGGATCGTATGAATGAATAAGAATGGATCGTACGAATGAATTAGAATGGATCGTGCAAATGAATTAGAATGGATACATTCGTGCGAATGAATTAGAATGGATCGTGCGAATGAATTAGAATGGATCGTACGAGTGAATTAGAATGGATATATTTGAACGAATAAATTAGAATGGATTATACGAATGAATTAGAATGGATCGTACGAATGAATTAGAATGGATCGTGCGAATGAATTAGAATCGATCGTACGAATGAATTAGAATGGATCGTACGAATGAATTAGATCATACGAATGAATTAAAATGGATACATTCATACGACTGAATTAGAATGGATCGTGCGAATTAATTAGAATGGATCGTACGAATGAATTTGAATGGATACATTTGTGCGAATGAATCTGAATGGATTGTATGAATGAAATACAATGGATCGTATGAATGAATTAGAATGGATCATACGAATGAATTAGAATTGCTCATATGAATGAATTAGAATGAATCGTACGAATGAATTAGAATGGTTACATTCGTGCGAATGAATTAGAATAGATCGTACGAATGAATTAGAATGGATCGTACGAATAAATTAGAATGGATCGTGCGAATGAATTAGAATGGATCGTACGAATGAATTAGAATGGATTGTATGAATGAATAAGAATGGATCATACGAATGCATTAGAATGGATACATTCGTGCGAATGAATTAGAATGGATTCATTCTAATTCATTTGCACGATGCATTCTAATTCATTCGTACGATCCATTTTAATTCATTCACACGATCCATTCTAATCCATTCGTACGATCCATTCTAATCCATTTGTATGATCCATTCTAATCCATTCGTACGATCCATTCTAATTCATTCGCACGATCCATTCTAATTCATTCATACGATCCATTCTAATTCATTCGCTCGAATGTATCCATTCTAATTCATTCGTTCGATCCATCTTAATTCATTCGTACGATCCATTCAAATTCATTCGCATGATCCATTCTAATTCATTCGTACGATCCATTCTAATTCATTCTCACGAATGTAACCTTTCTAATTCATTTGTATGATCCATTCTAATTCATTCGTACGATCCATTCTAATTCATTCGCACAAATGTATCCATTCTAATGCATTCGTACGATTCATTCTAATTCATTCGCACGATCCATTCTAATTCATTCGTACGATCCATTCTTATTCATTCATACGATCCATTCTAATTCATTTGTACGAATGAATTAGAATGGATCGTACGAATGGATTAGAATGGATCGTGCGAATGAATTAGAATGGATATATTCGTACGAACGAATTAGAATGGATCGTATGAACGAAATAGAATGGATTGTACGAATGAATTAGAATGGATACATTCGAGCGAATGAATTAGAATGGATCATGCAAATGAATTAGAATGGATCATAGGAATGAATTAGAATGGATCGTATGAATGGATTAGAACGCATTGTACGAATGAATTAGAATGGATCGTACAAATGAATTAGAATGGATATATTCGTGCGAATGAATTAGAATGGAACGTACGAATGAATTAGAATAGATCGTGCGAATGAATTAGAATGGATAGTGCGAATGAATTAGAATGGATCGTACGAATGAATTAGAATGGATCCACCGAATGACTTTGAATGGATCATACGAATGAATTAGAATAGATCGTACGAACGAATTAGAATGAATCGTACGATCCATTCTAATTCATTCGTCCGATCTATTCTAATTCATTCGCACGAATGTATCCATTCTAATTCATTGAATGAATTAGAATGGATCATACGAATGAATTAAAATGGATCATACGAATGAATTAGAATGGATTGTGCGAATGAATTAGAATGGATACATTCGTGCGAATGAATTAGAATGGATCGTACGAATGAATTAGAATGGATCGTGCGAAAGAATTAGAATGAATCGTACGAATGAATTAGAATGGATCGTACGAATGAATTAGAATCGATACATTTGTACGAATAAATTGGAATGGATTGTACGAATGAATTAGAATGGATACATTCTTGTGAATAAATTAGAATGGATCGTATATTCGTGCAAATAAATTAGAATGGATCATACGAATGAATTTTAATGGATCGTGCGAATGAATTAGAATGAATCGTACGAATGCATTAGAATGGATCGTACGAATGAATTAGAATGAATCGTACGATCCATTCTAATTCATTTGTCCGATCCATTCTAATTCCTTCGCACGAATGTATCCATTCTAATTCATTCGTACAATCCATTCTAATTTATTCGCACGATCCATTAAAATTCATTCGTATGATCCATTCTAATTCATTCCTACGATCTATTCTAATTCATTCGCTTGAATGTATCCATTCTAATTCATTCGTTCGATCCATTCTAATTCATTCGTACGATCCATTCTAATTCATTCTCACGAATGTAACCTTTCTAATTCATTTGTATGATTCATTCTAATTCATTCGTACGATCCATTCTAATCCATTCGTACGATCCATTCTAATTCATTCTCACAAATGTAACCTTTCTAATTCATTTGTACGATCCATTCTAATTCATTCGTACGATCCATGATCCATTCTAATCCATTCGTACGATCCATTCTAATCCATTCGTACGATCCATTCTAATTCATTTGCACGAATGTAACCATTCTAATTCATTCGTATGATCCATTTTAATTCATTCCTACGATCCATTCTAATTCATTCGTACGATCCATTCTAATCCATTCGTACGATCCATTCTAATTCATTCGTACAAATGAATTAGAATGGATCGTATGAATGAATAAGAATGGATCGTACGAATGAATTAGAATGCATCGTACGAATGAATTAGAATGGATACATTCGAGCGAATGAATTAGAATGGATCGTACGAATGAATTAGAATGGATCATAGGAATGAATTAGAATGGATCGTGCAAATGAATTAGAAAGGATACATTCGTGCGAATGAATTAGAATGGATCGTAGGAATGAATTAGAATGGATCATACGAATGAATTAGAATGGTTACATTCGTGTGAATGAATTAGAATGGATCGTACGAATGAATTAGAATGGATCGTGCGAATGAATTAGAATTGATCATACGAATGAATTAGAATGGATCGTACGAATGAATTAGAATGGATCGTATGAACGAATTAGAATGGATCGTACGAATGAATTAGAATGGATCGTACGAATGAATTAGAATGGATACATTCGAGCGAATGAATTAGAATGGATCGTACGAATGAATTAGAATGGATCATAGGAATGAATTAGAATGGATCGTGCAAATAAATTAGAATGGATACATTCGTGCGAATGAATTAGAATGGATCGTAGGAATGAATTAGAATGGATCGTACGAATGAATTAGAATGATTACATTTGTGCGAATGAATTAGAATGGATCGTACGAATGGATTAGAATGGATCGTACAAATGGATTAGAATGGATCGTACGAATTAGAATGGATTATACGAATGAATTAAAATGGATACATTCATACGACTGAGTTAGAATGGATCGTGCGAATTAATTAGAATGGATCGTACGAATGAATTTGAATGCATACATTTGTGCGAATGAATCTGAATGGATTGTACGAATGAATTACAATGGATCATACGAATGGCTTAGAATGGATCGCACGAATGAATTAGAATGGATCATACAAATGAATTAGAAAGGTTACATTTGTGAGAATGAATTAGAATGGATCGTACGAATGAATTAGAATGGATCATGCGAATGAATTTGAATGGATCATACGAATGAATTAGAATGGATCGAACGAATGAATTTGAATGGATACATTCGAGCGAATGAATTAGAATAGATCGTAGGAATGAATTAGAATGGATCATACGAATGAATTAGAATGGATCATGCGAATGAATTAGAATGGATTGTACGAATGAATTAGAATGGATACATTCGTGCGAATGAATTAGTATGGATCGTACGAATGAATTAGAATGGATCGTACGAATGAATTCGAATGAATCGTACAAATGAATTAGAATGGATCGTACGAATGAATTAGAATAGATACATTAGTACGAATAAATTAGAATGGATTGTACGAATGAATTAGAATGAATGTAACCATTCTAATTCATTCGTACAATCCATTCTAATCCATTCGTACAATCTATTCTAATTCATTCGCACGAATGTATCCATTCTAATTCATTCGTACAATCTATTCTAATTCAGTCGCACGATCCATTCTAATTCATTCGTAGGATCCATTCTAATTCCTTCCTACGATCTATTCTAATTCATTCATTCGAATGTATCCATTCTAATTTATTCGTTCGATCCATTTTAATTCATTCGTACGATCCATTCAAATTCATTCGCTTGATCCATTCTAATTCATTCGTACGATCCATTCAAATTCATTCGCACAAATGTATCCATTCTAATTCATTCGTACGATCCATTCTAATTCATTCGCTCGAATATATCCATTCTAATTCATTCGTACGATCCATTCTAATTCATTCGTACGATCCATTCTAATCCATTCGTATGATCCATTCTAATTCATTCGTACAAATGAATTAGAATGGATCGTACGAATGAATTAGAATGGATCGTACGAATGGATTGGAACGCATTGTATGAATGAATTAGAATGGATCGTACGAATGGATTAGAATGGATCGAACTTCCTACGAATGAGTTAGAATGGATCATACGAATGAATTAGAATGATCGTACAAATTAAATAGAATGGATCATACGAATGAATTAGAATGGATCGTCCGAATGAATTAGAATGGATTGTACGAATGAATTAGAATGGATACATTCGTGCGAATGAATTAGAATGGATCGGACGAATGAATTAGAATGGATCGTACGAATGAATTAGAATGGATCATGCGAATGAATTAGAATGAATCGTACGAATACATTAGAATGGATACATTCGTGCGAATGAATTAGAATGGATCGTACGAATGGATTAGAATGGATCGTACGAATGAATTAGAATGGATCGTACAAATGAATTAGATAGGTTACATTTGTGAGAATAAATTAGAATGGATCGTACGAATGAATTAGAATGGATCGTACGAATGAATTAGAATTGATCGTACGAATGAATTAGAATAGTTACATTCGTGCGAATGAATTAGAATGGATCGTACGAATAGATTAGAATGGATCGTACGAATGGATAAGAACGCATTGTCCGAATGAATTAGAATAGATACATATATGTCAATGAATTAGATTGGATCGTACGAATGAATTTGAATGGATTGTACGAATGAATTAGAATGGATCGTACGAATGAATTTGAATGGATCATACGAATGAATTAGAATAGATATATTCATGCGAACGAATTAGAATGGATCGTACGAACGAATTAGAATGGATCGTCTGAATGAATTAGAATGGATCGTACGAATAAATTAGAATGGATATATTCGTGTGAATGAATTAGAATGGATCGAACGAATGAATTAGAATGGATCATACGAATGAATTAGAATGGATCGTATGAATGAATTAGAATGGATCGTACGAATGAATTAGAATGGATCGTACAAATGAATTAGAAAGGTTACATTTGTGAGAATGAATTAGAATGGATCGTACGAATGAATTAGAATGGATCATACGAATGGATTAGAATGGATCGTACGAATGGATTAGAATGGATCGTATGAATGAATTAGAATGGATCATACAAATGAATTAGAAAGGTTACATTCGTGACAATGAATTAGAATGGATCGTGCGAATGAATTAGAATTGATCATACGAATGAATTAGAATGGATCGTACGAATGAATAAGAATGGATTGTACGAATGAATCAGAATGGATACATTCGAGCGAATGAATTAGTATAGATCGTAGGAATGAATTAGAATGGATCATACGAATGAATTAGAATGGATCGTATGAATGAATTAGAATGAATCGTACGAATGCATTAGAATGGATCGTACGAATGGATTAGAATGAATCGTACGATCCATTCTAATTCATTCGTCCGATCCAATCTAATTCATTCGCACGAATGTATCCATTCTAATTCATTCGTACAATCCATTCTAATTCATTCGCACGATCCATTCTAATTCATTCGCACGATACATTTTAATTCATTCCTACGATCTATTCTAATTCATTCACTCGAATGTATCCATTCTAATTCATTCGTTCGATCCATTCTATTTCATTCGTACGATCCATTCAAATTCATTTGCATGATCCATTCTAATTCATTCGTACGATCCATTCTAATTCATTCTCACGAATGTAACCTTTTTAATTCATTTGTATGATCCATTCGAATTCATTCGTACGATCCATTCTAATCCATTCATACAATCCATTCTAATCCATTCATACGATCCATTCTAATTCACTCGTACGATCCATTCTAATTGATTCTCACAAATGTATTCTTTCTAATCCATTCATACGATCCATTCTAATCCATTCATACGATCCATTCTAATTCATTTGTACGATCCATTCTAATTCATTCGCTCGAATGTATCCATTCTAATTCATTCGTACGATCTATTCTAATTCGTTCATACGATCCATTCTAATTCGTTCGTACGATCCATTCTAATTCATTCGTACGATCCATTCTAATCCATTCGTACGATCCATTCTAATTCATTCGTACAAATGAATTAGAATGGATCGTGTGAATGAATAAGAATGGATCGTACGAATGAATTAGAATGGATCGTGCGAATGAATTAGAATGAATCGTACGAATGAATTAGAATGGATACATTCGAGCGAATGAATTAGAATGGATCATAGGAATGAATTAGAATAGATCGTGCAAATGAATTAGAATGGATACATTCGTGCGAATGAATTAGAATGGATCGTAGGAATGAATTAGAATGGTTCGTACGAATGAATTAGAATGGTTACATTCGTGCGAATGAATAAGAATGGATCGTACGAATGAATTAGAATGGATCGTGCGAATGAATTAGAATTGATCATACGAATGAATTAGAATGGATCGTACGATCCATTCTAATTCATTCGCACGATCCATTCTAATTCATTCGTACGATCCATTCTAATTCATTCGCACGAATGTAACCATTCTAATTCATTCGTACGATCCATTCTAATTCATTCCTACGATCTATTCTAATTCATTCGCACGAATGTATCCATTCTAATTCATTTGCATGATCCACTCTAATTCATTCCTACGATCCATTCTAATTCATCGTATGATCCATTCTAATTCATTCGCTCAATGTATCCATTCTAATTCATTCGTACGATCCATTCTAATTTGTTCATACGATCCATTCTAATTCGTTCGTGCGATCCATTCTAATTCGTTCTTACGATCCATTCTAATTTATTCGCACGATCCATTCTAATTCATTCGCACGATCCATTCTAATTCATTCTCACAAATGTAACCTTTCTAATTTATTTGTATGATCCATTCTAATTCATTCGTACGATCCAATCTAATCCATTCGTACGATCCGTTCTAATTTATTTGCACGATCCATTCTAATTCATTCCTATGATCCATTCTAATTCATTCGTACGATCCATTTTAATTCATTCTCACGAATGTAACCTTTCTAATTCATTTGTATGTATCCATTCTAATTCATTCGTACGATCCATTTTAATTCATTCGCACGATTCATTCTAATTCATTCGCACGATCCATTCTAATTCATTCGCACGATCCATTCTAATTCATTCGCACGAATGTAACCATTCTAATGCATTCGTACGATTCATTCTAATTCATTCGCACGATCCATTCTAATTTATTCGTACGATCTATTCTAATTCATTCGTCCGATCCATTCTAATTCATTCGCACGAATGTATCCATTATAATTCATTCATACAATCCATTCTAATTCATTCGCACGATCCATTCTAATTCATTCGTATGATCCATTCTAATTCATTCCTACGATCTATTCTAATTCATTCGCTCGAATGTATCCATTCTAATTCATTCGTTCGATCCATTCTAATTCATTTGTACGATCCATTCTAATTTATTCGTATGATCCATTCTAACTCATTCGTAGGAATGAATTAGAATGGATCGTACGAATGAATTAGAAAGGTTACATTTGTGAGAATGAATTAGAATGGATCGTATGAATGGATTAGAATGGATCGTACGAATAGATTAGAATGGATCGTACGAATGAATTAGAATGGATCATACAAATGAATTAGAAAGGTTAAATTTGTGAGAATGAATTAGAATGGATCGTGCGAATGAATTAGAATTGATCATACGAATGAATTAGAATGGATCGTACGAATGAATAAGAATGGATCGTACGAATGAATTAGAATGGATACATTTGAGCGAATGGATTAGAATAGATCGTAGGAATGAATTAGAATGGATCATACGAATGAATTAGAATGGATCGTGTGAATGAATTAGAATGGATCGTACGAATTAATTAGAATGGATACATTCGTGCGAATGAATTAGAATGGATCGTACGATGAATTAGAATGGAACGTACGAATGAATTAGAATAAATCGTATGAATGAATAAGAATGGATCGTATGAATGAATTAGAATGGATTGTACGAATGAATTAGAATGGATATATTCGTGCGAATGAATTAGAATTGATCGGACGAATGAAATAAAATGGGTCGTATGATTCATTCTAATTCATTCGTACGATCCATTCTAATGCATTCGTACGATTCATTCTAATTCATTCGCACGATCCATTCTAATTCATTCGTATGATCCATTCTAATTTATTTGCACAAATATACGATCCATTCTAATTTATTCGCAAGAATGTATCCATTCTAATTCATTCGTACAATCCATTCTAATTTATTCGTACAAATGTATCCATTCTAATTTATTCGTACGATCCATTCTAATTCATTCGTACGATTTATTCTAATTCATTCGTACGATCCATTCTAATTCATTCGTACGATCCATTCTAATTCATTCGCACGAATGTATCCATTCTAATTAATTTGTACGATCCATTCTAATTCATTCATACGATCCATTCTAATTCATTCGTATGATCCATTCTAAGTCATTCCTACATCTATTCTAATTCATTCGCTCGAATGTATCCATTATAATTCATTCGTATGATCCATTCTTATTCATTCGTACGATCCATTCTAATTCATTCGTATGATCAATTCTAATTCATTCGCACGATCCATTCTAATTCATTCTCACGAATATAACCTTTCTAATTCATTTGTATGATCCATTCTAATT
This sequence comes from Chamaelirium japonicum, assembly GCA_947650365.1. Taxonomy (NCBI): domain Eukaryota; kingdom Viridiplantae; phylum Streptophyta; class Magnoliopsida; order Liliales; family Melanthiaceae; genus Chamaelirium; species Chamaelirium japonicum. The sequence goes on from OX393552.1 coordinate 66,341,216, forward strand.
TATTCGTACGATCCATTCTAATCCATTCGTACGATCCATTCTAATCCATTCGTACAATCCATTCTAATTCATTCTAACAAATGTAACCTTTCTAATTCATTTGTACGATCCATTCTAATTCATTCGTACGATCCATTCTAATCCATTCGTACGATCCATTCTAATTCATTCGCACAAATGTAACCATTCTAATTCATTCGTACGATCCATTCTAATTCATTCCTACGAATGAGTTAGAATGGATCATATGAATGAATTACAATGGATCGTACAAATGAATTAGAATGGATCAAACGAATGAATTAGAATGGATACATTCGAGCGAGTGAATTAGAATAGATCGTAGGAATGAATTAGAATGGATCATACGAATGAATTAGAATGGATCATGCGAATGAATTAGAATGGATTGTACGAGTGAATTATAATGGATACATTCGTGCGAATGAATTAGAATGGATCGGACGAATGAATTAGAATGGATCGTACGAATGAATTAGAATGGATCGTGCGAATGAATTAGAATGAATCGTCCGAATGCATTAGAATGGATACATTCGTGCGAATGAATTAGAATGGATCGTGCGAATGAATTAGAATGGATCGTACGAATGAATTAGAATGGATCATGCGAATGAATTAGAATGGATCGTACGAATGAATTAGAATGGATCGTACGAATGAATTAGAATGGATACATTCGAGCGAATGAATTAGAATGGATCGTATGAATGAATTAGAATGGATCATAGGAATGAATTAGAATGGATCGTGCAAATGAATTAGAATGGATCGTACGAATGGATTAGAATGGATCGTACGAATGAACTAGAATGGATCATACAAATGAATTAGAAAGGTTACATTCGTGAGAATGAATTAGAAGGAATCGTGCGAATGAATTAGAATGGATCGTGCGAACGAATTAGAATGGATCGTACGAACGAATTAGAATGGATCGTACGAACGAATTAGAATGGATCGTATGAACGAATTAGAATGGATACATTCGAGCGAATGAATTAGAATTGATCGTACGAATGAATTTGAATGGATCATAAGAATGAATTAGAATGGATCGTGCAAATGAATTAGAATGGATACGTTCGTGCGAATGAATTAGAATGGATCATAGGAATGAATTAGAATGGATCGTACGAATGAATTAGAATGGTTACATTCGTGCGAATGAATTAGAATAGATTGTACGAATGAATTAGAATGGATCGTGTGAATGAATTGGAATGGATCGTACGAATGAATTAGAATGGATCGTGCGAATGAATTAGAATGAATCGTACGAATGCATTAGAATGGATCGTACGAATGAATTAGAATGAATCGTACGATCCATTCTAATTCATTCGTCTGATCCATTCTAATTCATTCGCACGAATTTATCCATTCTAATTCATTCGTACAATCCATTCTAATTCATTCGCAAGATCCATTCTAATTCATTCGTATGATCCATTCTAATTCATTCCGATGATCTATTCTAATTCATTCGCTCGAATGTATCCATTCTGATTCATTCGTTCGATCCATTCTAATTCATTCGTACGATCTATTCAAATTCATTCGCATGATCCATTCTAATTCATTCGTACGATCCATTCTAATTCATTCTCTCGAATGTAACCTTTCTAATTCATTTGTATGATCCATTCTAATTCATTCGTATGATCCATTCTAATCCATTCGTACGATCCATTCTAATCCATTCGTACGATCCATTCTAATCCATTTGTATGATCCATTCTAATTCATTCGTACGATCCATTCTAATCCATTCGTACGATCCATTCTAATTTATTCGCACGAATGTAACCATTCTAATTCATTCGTACGATCCATTCTAATTCATTCATACGATCCATTCTAATTCATTCGCACGAATGTATCCATTCTGATTCATTTGCACGATCCATTCTAATTCATTCCTATGATCCATTCTAATTCATTCGTACGATCCATTCTAATTCATTCGCTCGAATGTATCCATTCTAATTCATTCATACGATCCATTCTAATTCGTTCGTACGATCCATTCTAATTCGTTCGTACGATCCATTCTAATTCATTCGTACGATCCATTCTAATTCATTCGCACGATCCATTCTAATTCATTTGTACGATCCATTTTAATTCATTCGCATGATCGTATGAATGAATTAGAATGGATCGTACGAATGGATCATGCAAATGAATTAGAATGAATTAGAATGGATCGTACGAATGAATTAGAATAGATCGTGCGAATAAATTAGAATGGATCATACGAATGAATTAGAATAGATATATTCAAGCGAATGAGTTAGAATGGATCGTGCGAATGAATTAGAATAGATCGTATGAATAAATTAGAATGGATCGTACGAATGAATTAAAATGGATATATTTGTGCGAATGAATTAGAATGGATCATACGATTGAATTTGAATAGATCGTACGAATGAATTAGAATGGATATATTTGTGCAAATTAATTAGAATGGATCGTACGAATGAATTAGAATGGATCGTACAAATGAATTAGAATGGATCGTATGAATGAATTAGAATGGATAGTATGAATGAATTAGAATGTATCGTACAAATGAATTAGAATGGATACATTCGTGCGAATGAATTAGAATGGATCGTATGAATGAATTAGAATAGATCGTACAAATGAATTAGAATGGATTGTGCGAATGAATTAGAATTGATCATACGAATGAATTAGAATGGATCGTGCGAATGAATTAGAATAGATCGTACGAATGAATTAGAATGGATATATTTGAACGAATAAACTAGAATGGATCATACGAATGAATTAAAATGGATCGTACGAATGAATTAGAATGGATCGTGCGAATGAATTAGAATCGATCGTACGAATGAATTAGAATGGATCGTACGAATGAATTAGATCGTACGAATGAATTAGAATGGATCGTACGAATGAATTAAAATGGATACATTCATACGACTGAATTAGAATGGATTGTACGAATGAATTAGAATGGATCGTGCGAATGAATTAGAATGGATCGTACGAATGAATTAGAATGGATATATTTGAACGAATAAATTAGAATGGATCATTCGAATGAATTAGAATGGATCATACGAATGAATTAGAATGGATCGTGCGAATGAATTATAACCGATCGTACGAATGAATTAGAATGGATCGTACGAATGAATTAGATCGTACGAATTAATTAGAATGGATCGTACGAATGAATTAGAATGGATCGTACAAATGAATCAGAATAGATACATTTGTGCGAATGAATTAGAATGGATCGGACGAATGAATTAGAATGGATCGTACGAATGAATTAGAATGGATCATATGAATGAATTAGAATGGTTACATTCGTGCGAATGAATTAGAATGGATCTTACGAATGGATTAGAATAGATCGTACGAAGGGATTAGAACGCATTGTATGAATGAATTAGAATAGATACATTTGTGCGAATGAATTAGATTGCATCGTACGAATGAATTTGAATGGATTGTACGAATGAATTAGAATGGATCTTACGAATGAATTAAAATTGATCATGCGAATGAATTAGAATAGATCATACGAATAAATTAGAATGGATCGTACGAATAAATTAGAATGGGTCGTGCGAATGAATTAGAATGGATCGTACGAATAAATTAGAATGGATCTACCGAATGAGTTAGAATGGATCATACGAATGAATTAGAATGGATCGTACGAATGAATTAGAATGGATTGTGGGAATGAATTAGAATGGATATATTCGTGCGAATGAATTAGAATGGAATGTAAGAATGAATTAGAATGGATCGTACTAATGAATTAGAATGGATCCATTCGTACAAATGAATTAGAATGGATCGTACGAATGGATTAGAATGGATCGTACGAATGGATTAGAACGCATTGTATGAATGAATTAGAATGGATCGTACGAATGGATTAGAATCGATCGTACGAATGAATTAGAATGGATCGTACGAATGAATTAGAATGGATACATTCGAGCGAATGAATTAGAATGGATCGTACGAATGAATTAGAATGGATCATAGGAATGAATTAGAATGGATCATGCAATTGAATTAGAATGGATACATTCGTGCGAATGAATTAGAATGGATCGTAGGACTGAATTAGAATGGATCGTAGGAATGAATTAGAATGGTTACATTCGTGCGAATGAATTAGAATGGATCGTACGAATGGATTAGAATGCATCATACGAATGGATTAGAATGGATCGTACGAATGAATTAGAATGGATCATACAAATGAATTAGAAAGGTTATATTTGTGAGAATGAATTAGAATGGATCGTACGAATGAATTAGAATGGATCATACAAATGAATTAGAAAGGTTACATTCGTGAAAATGAATTAGAATGGATCGTACGAATGAATTAGAATGGATCATGCGAATGAATTTGAATGGATCGTACGAATGAATTAGAATGGATCGAACGAATGAATTAGAATGGATACATTCGAGTGAATGAATTAGAATAGATCGTAGGAATGAATTAGAATGGATCATACGAATGAATTAGAATGGATCGTGCGAATGAATTAGAATGGATTGTACGAATGAATTAGAATGGATACATTCGTGCGAATGAATTAGAATGGATCGGACGAATGAATTAGAATGGATCGTACGATTCATTCTAATTCATTCGTATGATCCATTCTAATGCATTCGTAGGATTCATTCTAATTCATTCGCACGATCCATTCTAATTCATTCGTACAATCCATTATTATTCATTCATACGATCCATTCTAATTCATTCGTACGATCCATTCTAATTCATTCCTACGATCCATTCTAATTCATTCGCACGAATGTATCCATTCTAATTCATTTGCACGATCCATTCTAATTCATTCCTATGATCCATTCTAATTCATTCGTACGATACATTCTAATTCATTCTCACGAATGTAACCTTTCTAATTCATTTGTATGATCCATTCTAATTCATTCGTACGATCCATTCTAATCCATTCGTACGATCCATTCTAATTCATTCGCACGATCCATTCTAATTCATTCCTATGATCCATTCTAATTCATTCGTACGATCCATTCTAATTCATTCGCTCGAATGTATCCATTCTAATTCATTCGCACGATCCATTCTAATTCATTCGTACGATCCATTCTAATTCATTCTCACGAATGTAACCTTTCTGATTCATTTGTATGTATCCATTCTAATTCATTCGTACGATCCATTCTAATTCATTCGCACGATCTATTCTAATTCATTTGTACGATCCATTCTAATTCATTCGCACGATCCATTCTAATTCGTTCGTATGATCCATTCTAATTCATTCGCACGAATGTATCCATTCTAATGCATTCGTACGATTCATTCTAATTCATTCGCACGATCCATTCTAATTTATACGTACGATCAATTCTAATTCATTCGTTCGATCCATTCTAATTCATTCGCACGAATGTATTCATTCTAATTCATTCATACAATCCATTCTAATTCATTCGCACGATCCATTCTAATTCATTCGTATGATCCATTCTAATTCATTCCTACGATCTATTCTAATTCATTCGCTCGAATGTATCCATTCTAATTAATTCGTTCGATCCATTCTAATTCATTTGTACGATCCAATCTAATTCATTTGTATGATCCATTCTAACTCATTCGTAGGAATGAATTAGAATGGATTGTACGAATGAATTAGAATGGTTACATTCGTGCGAATAAATTAGAATGGATCGTACGAATGGATTAGAATGGATCGTACGAATGAATTAGAATTGATCATACCAATGAACTAGAATGGATCATCTGAATGAATAAGAATGGATCATACGAATGAATTAGAATGGATCGTACGAATGAATTAGAATGGATCGTACGAATGAATTACAATGGATCGTACGAATAAATTAGAATCGATACATTTGTACGAATAAATTTGAATGGATTGTACGAATGGATTAGAATGGATACATTCTTGCGAATAAATTAAAATGGATCATGCGAATGAATTAGAATGGATCATGCGAATGAATTAGAATGAATCGTACGAATGCATTAGAATGGATCGTACAAATGGATTAGAATGGATCGTACGATCCATTCTAATTCATTCGTCCGATCCATTCTATTTCATTCGCACGAATGTATCCATTCTAATTCATTCGTACAATCCATTTTAATTCATTCGCACGATCTATTCTAATTCATTCGTATGATACATTTTAATTCATTCCTACGATTTATTCTAATTCATTCACTCGAATGTATCCATTCTAATACATTCGTTCGATCCATTCTAATTTATTCGTACGATCTATTCAAATTAACTTGCATGATCCATTCTAATTCATTCGTACGATCCATTCTAATTCATTCTCACGAATGTAACCTTTCTAATTCATTTGTATGATCCATTCAAATTTATTTGTACGATCCATTCTAATCCATTCATACGATCCATTCTAATCCTTTCGTACGATCCATTCTAATTCACTCGTACGATCCATTCTAATTCATTCTGACAAATGTAACCTTTCTAATTCATTTGTACGATCCATTCTAATTCATTCGTACGATCCATTCTAATCCATTCGTATGATCCATTTTAATCCATTTGTTCGATCCATTCTAATTCATTCGCACGAATGTAACCATTCTAATTCATTCGTACGATCCATTCTAATTCATTCCTACGATCCATTCTAATTCATTCGCACGAATGTATCCATTCTAATTCATTTGCATGATTCATTCTAATTCATTCCTATGATCCATTTTAATTCATTCGTACGATCCATTCTAATTCATTCGCTCGAATGTATCCATTCAAATTCATTCGTACGATCTATTCAAATTCGTTCATACGATCCATTCTAATTCGTTCATACGATCCATTCTAAATCATTCGTACGATCCATTCTAATCCATTCGTACGATCCATTCTAATTCATTCGTACAAATGAATTAGAATGGATCGTATGAATGAATATGAATGGATCGTATGAATGAATTAGAATGGATCGTGCGAATGAATTAGAATGAATCGTACGAATGAATTAGAATGGATACATTCGAGCGAATGAATTAGAATGGATCATAGGAATGAATTAGAATGGATCGTGCAAATGAATTAGAATGGATACATTCGGGCGAATGAATTAGAATGGATCGTAGGAATGAATTAGAATGGATCGTACGAATGAATTAGAATGGTTACATTCGTGCGAATGAATTGGAATGGATCGTACGAATGAATTAGAATGGATCGTGCGAATGAATTAGAATTGATCATACGAATGAATTAGAATGGATCGTACGATCCATTCTAATTCATTCGCACGATCCATTCTAATTCATTCATACGATCCATTCTAATTCATTCGCATGAATGTAACCATTCTAATTCATTCGTACGATCCATTCTAATTCATTCTTACGATCCATTCTAATTTATTCGCACGAATGTATCCATTCTAATTCATTTGCATGATCCATTCTAATTCATTCCTATGATCCATTCTAATTCATTCGTATGATCCATTCTAATTCATTCGCTCAATGTATCGATTCTAATTCATTCGTACGATCCATTCTAATTCGTTCATACGATCCATTCTAATTCCTTCGTACGATCCATTCTAATTCGTTAGTACGATCCATTCTAATTCATTCGCACGATCCATTCTAATTCATTCGAACGATCCATTCTAATTCATTCTCACGAATGTAACCTTTCTAATTCATTTGTACGATTTATTCTAATTCATTCGTACGATCCAATCTAATCCATTTGTACGATCCATTCTAATTCATTCGTACGATCCATTCTAATTCATTCGCTCGAATGTATCCATTTCTAATTCGTTTGTACGATCCAATCTAATTCATTCATACGATCCATTCTAATCCATTCGTACGATCCATTCTAATTCATTCGTACGATCCATTTTAATTCATTCGCTCAAATGTATCCATTCTAATTCATTCGTACGATCCATTCTAATTCATTCTCACGAATGTAACCTTTCTTATTCATTTGTATGTATCTATTCTAATTTATTCGTACGATCCATTCTAATTCATTCGCACGATCCATTCTAATTCATTCGTACAATCCATTCTAATTCATTCGCACGATCCATTCTAATTCATTCGCACGATCCATTCTAATTCATTCGTACGATCCATTCTAATTCATTCGCACGAATGTATCCATTCTAATGCATTCGTACGATTCATAATAATTCATTTGCACGATCCATACTAATTCATTCGTACGATCCATTCTAATTCATTCGTCCGATCCATTCTAATTAATTCGCACGAATGTATCCTTTCCAATTCATTCGTACAATCCATTCTAATTCATTCGCACGATCCATTCTAATTCATTCGTATGATCCATTCTAATTCATTCCTACGATCTATTCTAATTCATTCACTCGAATGTATCCATTCTAATTCATTCGTTCGATCCATTCTAATTCATTCGTACGATTCATTCAAATTCATTCGCATGATCCATTCTAATTCATTCGTACGATCCATTCTAATTCATTCGTACAATCCATTATAATTCATTCGTATGATCTAATTCTTTCGTACGATCCATTCTAATTCATTCGTATGATCGATTCTAATTCATTCACACGATCCATTCTAATTCATTCGTACGATCCATTCTAAGTCATTCGTATGATCCATTCTAATTTATTTGGTCAAATATATCCATTCTAATTCATTCGTACGATCCATTCTAATTCATTCGTACGAATGTATCCATTCTAATTCATTTGCACGATCCATTCAAATTCATTCCTATGATCCCTTCTAATTCATTCGTACGATCCATTCTAATTCATTCGCTCGAATGTATCCATTCTAATTCATTCGAACGATCCATTATAATTCGTTCATACGATCCATTCTAATTCGTTCGTACGATCCATTCTAATTCGTTCGTACGATCCATTCTAATTCATTCATATGATCCATTCTAATTCATTCCTACGATCTATTCTAATTCATTCGCTCGAATGTATCCATTCTTATTCATTCGTTCGATCCATTCTAATTCATTCGTATGATCCATTCAAATTCATTCGCATGATCCATTCTAATTCATTCGTACGATCCATTCTAATTCATTCTCACGAATGTAACCTTTCTAATTCATTTGTATGATCCATTCTAATTCATTCGTACGATCCATTCTAATCCATTCGTACGATCCATTCTAATCCATTAGTACGATCCATTCTAATTCATTCGTACCATCCATTCTAATTCATTCTCACAAATGTAACCTTTCTAATTCATTTGTACGATCCATTCTAATTCATTCGTACGATCCATTCTAATCTATTTGTACGATCCATTCTAATCCATTCATACGATCCATTCTAATTCATTCGCATGAATGTAACCATTCTAATTCATTCGTATGATCCATTCTAATTCATTCCTACGATCCATTCTAATTCATTCGCACGAATGTATCCATTCTAATTCATTTGCACGATCGATTCTAATTCATTCCTATGATCCATTCTAATTCATTCGTACGATCCATTCCAATTCATTCTCACGAATGTAACCTTTCTAATTCATTTGTATGATCCATTCTAATTCATTCGTACGATCCATTCTAATCCATTCGTACGATCCATTCTAATTCATTCTCACAAATGTAACCTTTCTAATTCATTTGTACGATCGATTCTAATTCATTCGTACGATCCATTCTAATCCATTTGTACGATCCATTCTAATCCATTCGTACGATCCATTCTAATTAATTAGCACGAATGTAACCATTCTAATTCATTCGTACGATCCATTCTAATTCATTCCTACGATCCATTCTAATTCATTCGCACGAATGTATCCATTCTAATTCATTTGCACGATCCATTCTAATTCATTACTATAATCCATTCTAATTCATTCGTACGATCCATTTTAATTCATTCGTACGATCCATTCTAATTCATTCGCATGATCCATTCGTACGATCCATTCTAATCCATTCGTACGATCCATTCTAATTCGTTCGTACGATCCATTCTAATTCGTTCGTACGATCCATTCTAATTCGTTCGCACGATCCATTCTAATTCGTTCGCACGATCCATTCTAATTCGTTCGCACGATCCATTCTAATTCATTCGCACGATCCATTCTAATTCATTCGTACGATCCATTCTAATCCATTCGTACGATCCATTCTAATTCTTTCGTATGATCCATTCTAACTCATTCGCACAAATGTATCCATTCTAATTCATTCGTACGATCCATTTTAATTCATTCTCACGATCCATTCTAATTCATTCGTACGATCCATTCTAATTCATTCGTACGGTCCATTCTAATTCATTCGCACAAATGAATCCATTCTAATTCATTTGTATGATCAATTCTAATTCATTCATACGATCCATTCTAATCCATTCGTATGATCCATTCTAATCCATTCGTACGATCCATTCTAATTCATTCATACGATCCATTCTAATTCATTCGTATGAATGTATCCATTCTAATTTATTCATACGATCCAGTCTAATTCATTTGTACGATCCATTCTAATTCATTCGCACGAATGTATCTATTCTAATTCATTCGTACGATCCATTCTAATTCATTCGTATGATCCATTTTAATTCATTCGCACGATCCATTCAAATTAATTCGCACGATCCTTTCTAATTCATTCGTTCGATCCATTCTAATTCATTCATACGATCTATTCTAATTCATTCGCACGAATGTATCCATTCTAATTCATTCGTTCGATCCATTCGAATTCATTCGCATAAATATATCCATTCTAATTCATTCGTACGATCCATTCTAATTCATTCGCACGATCCATTCTAATTCATTCGCACAAATGTATCCATTCAATCATTCGTACAATCCATTCTAATTCATTCGCAAGATCCATTCTAATTCATTCGTACGATCTATTCTAATTCATTTGTATGATCCATTCTAATTCATTCGCACGAATGTATCCATTCTAATTTATTCGTACGACCCATTCTAATTCATTTGCACGAATGTAACCATTCTAATTCATTCGTACGATCCATTCGTACGATCCATTCAAATTCATTCGCAAGAATGTATCCATTCTAATTCATTCGCACTATCAATTCTAATTCATTCGTACGATCCATTCTAATTCATTCGCACGAATGTATCCATTCTAATTCATTCGTACAATCCATTCTAATTCATTCGCACGATCCATTCTAATTCATTCGTATGATCCATTCTAATTCATTCCTACGATCTATTCTAATTCATTCGCTCGAATGTATCCATTCTAGTTCATTCGTACAATCCATTCTAATTCATTCGCACGATCCATTCTAATTCATTCGTATAAACCATTCTAATTCATTCCTACGATCAATTCTAATTCATTCGCTCGAATGTATCCATTCTAATTCATTCGTTCGATCCATTCTAATTCATTCGTACAATCCATTCAAATTCATTCGCATGATCCATTCTAATTCATTCGTACGATCCATTCTAATTCATTCTCACGAATGTAACATTTCTAATTCATTTGTATGATCCATTCTAATTCATTCGTACGATCCATTCTAATCCATTCGTACGATCCATTCTAATCCATTCGTACGATCCATTCTAATTCATTCGCACAATCCATTCTTAATTATTCGCACGAATGTATCCATTCTAATTCATTCGCACAATCCATTCTAATTCATTCGCACAAATGTATCCATTCTAATTCATTCGTACGATCCATTCTAATGTATTCGTACGATTCATTCTAATACATTCGCACGATCCATTCTAATTCATTCGTACGATCCATTCTTATTCATTTATACGATCCATTCTAATTTATTCGTATGATCCATTCTAATTCATTCCTATTATCCATTCTAATCCATTCGTACGATCCATTCTAATTCATTCGCACGAATCTATCCATTCTAATTCATTCGTACGATCCATTCTAATTCATTCGTATGATCCATTCTAATTCATTCGCACGAATGTATCCATTCTAATTCATTTGCACGATTCATTCTAATTCATTCCTATGATCCATTCTAATACATTCGTACGATCCATTCTAATTCATTCTCTCGAATGTCTCCATTCTAATTCATTCGTACGATCCATTCTAATTCGTTCATACGGTCCATTCTAATTCGTTCGTACGATCCATTATAATTCGTTCTTACGATCCATTCTAACTCATTCGTATGATCCATTCTCATTCATTCCGACGATCTATTCTAATTCATTCGCTCGAATGTAACCATTCTAATTCATTCGTTTGATCCATTCTAATTCATTCGTATGATCCATTCAAATTCATTCGCATAATCCATTCTAATTCATTCTCACGAATGTAACCTTTCTAAATCATTTGTATGATCCATTCTAATTTATTCGTACGATCCATTCTAATCCATTCGTACGATCCATTCTAATCCATTCGTACGATCCATTCTAATTCATTCTCACAAATGTAACCTTTCTAATTCATTTGTACGATCCATTCGAATTCATTCGTACGATCCATTCTAATCCATTCGTGCGATCCATTCTAATCCATTCGTACGATCCACTCTAATTCATTCGCACGAATGTAACCATTCTAATCCATTCGTACGATCCACTCTAATTCATTCGCACGAATGTAACCATTCTTATTCATTCGTACGATCCATTCGAATTCATTCCTACGATCCATTCTAATTCATTCGCACGAATGTATCCATTCTAATTCATTTGCACGATCCATTCTAATTCATTCCTATGATCGATTCTAATTCATTCGTACGATCCATTCTAATTCATTCGCTCGAATGTATCCATTCTAATTCATTCGTACGATCCATTGTAATTCATTCATACAATCCATTCAGATTCATTCGCACAAATATATCCATTCAAATTCATTCGTACGATCCATTCTAATTAATTCGCACGATCCATTCTAATTCAGTCATATGAATGTATCCATTTTAATTCATTCGTACGATCGATTCTAATTTATTCGCACGATCCATTCTAATTCATTCAAACGATCTAATTCATTCATACGATCCTTTCTAATTCATTCGTACGATCGATTCTAATTTATTCGCACGATCCATTCTAATTCATTCGTACGATCCATTCTAATTCATTCGTATGATCCATTCTAATTTATTCGTTCAAATATATCCATTCTAATTCATTCGTACGATCCATTCTAATTCATTTGCACGATCCATTCTAATTCATTCGTACCATCCATTCTAATTCATTCGTATGATCAATTCTAATTCATTCGTACAATCCATTCTGATTCAGTCGTATGAATGTATCATACGAATGAATTAGAATGGATCATGCGAATAAATTAAAATGGATCACTCCATTCTTATTCATCGCACAAATGTATCCATTCTAATTTATTCGTACGATCCATTCAAATTCAATCGTATGATCCATTCTAATTCATTCGCACAAATGTATCCATTTTAATTCGTTCGTACGATCCATTCTAATTTATTCATACGATCCATTTTAATTTATTCGCACGATCTATTCTAATTCATTTGTACGATCCATTTTAATTCATTTGTACGATCTATTCTAATTCATTCGTATGATCCATTCTAATTTATTCGCACGATCTATTCTAATTCATTCGTACGAATGAATTAGAATGAATCGTACGAATGGATTAGAATGGATCGTACGAATGAATTAGAATGGATCGTACGAATGAATTAGAATGGATATATTCTAGCGAATGAATTAGAATGGATCGTACGAATGAATTAGAATGGATCATAGGAATGAATTAGAATGGATCGTGCAAATGAATTAGAATGGATACATTCGTGCGAATGAATTAGAATGGATCGTAGGAATGAATTAGAATGGATCGTACGAATGAATTAGAATGGTTACATTCGTGCGAATGAATTAGAATGGATCGTACGAATGGATTAGAATGGATCATACGAATGGATTAGAATGGATCGTACGAATGAATTAGAATGGATCGTACAAATGAATTAAAAAGGTTACATTTGTGAGAATGAATTAGAATGGATCGTACGAATGAATTAGAATGGATCGTACGAATGGATTAGAATGGATTATACGAATAAATTAGAATGGATAGTACGAATGCATTAGAATGGATACATTCGTGCGAATGAATTAGAATGGATCGTACGAATGAATTAGAATGGATCGTACGAATGAATTAGAATGGATACATTTGTTCGAATGAATTAGAATGGATCGTACGAATGAATTAGAATGGATCATACGAATGAGTTAGAATGGATCGTACAAATGAATTAGAATGGATACATTTGTGCGATGAATAAGAATGAAGCGTACGAATGAATTAGAATGGAGCGTACGAATGAACTAGAATAGATACATTCGTGCGAATGAATTAGAATGGATACATTCGTGTGAATGAATTAGAATGGATCGTACGAATGAATTAGAATGGATCGTGCGAATGAATTAGAATGAACCGTACGAATGAATTTGAATAGATCGTGCGAATAAATTAGAATGGATCATACGAATGAATTAGAATAGATATATTCATGCGAATGAATTAGAATGGATCGTACAAATGAATTAGAATGGATCGTATGAATGAATTAGAATGGATCGTATGAATAAATTAGAATGGATCGTACGAATGAATTAAAATGGATACCTTTGTGCGAATTAGAATGGATCGTACGAATGGATTAGAATTAGATCGTACGAATGAATTAGAATGGATCGTACGAATGAATTAGAATGAATCATATGAATGCATTAGAATGGATCTTACGAATGGATTAGAATGGATCGTACGAATGGATTAGAATGGATCGTACGAATGGATTAGAATGGATCGTACGAATGAATTAGAATGGATCATACAAATGAATTAGAAAGGTTACATTCGTGAGAATGAATAAGAATGGATCGTACGATTGAATTAGAATGGATACATTCGAGCGAATGAATTAGAATAGATCGTAGGAATGAATTAGATTGGATCATACGAATGGATCGTACGAATGGATTAGAATGGATCGTACAATGAATTAGAATGGATTGTACGAATGAATTAGAATGGATACATTCGTGCAAATGAATTAGAATGGATCGGACGAATGAATTAGAATGGATCGTACGAATGAATTAGAATGGTTACATTCGTGCGAATGAATTAGAATGGATTGTACGAATGGATTAGAATGGATCGTACGAATGGATTAGAATGGATCGTACGAATGAATTAGAATGGATCGTACAAATGAATTAGAAAGGTTATATTTGTGAGAATGAATTAGAATGGATCGTACGAATGGATTAGAATGGATCGTACGAATGGATTAGAATGGATCGTACGAATGGTTTAGAATGGATCATACGAATGGATTAGAATGGATCGTACGAATGAATTAGAATGGATACATTCGAGCGAATGAATTAGAATAGATCGTAGGAATGAATTAGAATGGATCATACGAATGAATTAGAATGGATCGTGCGAATGAATTAGAATGGATTGTACGAATGAATTAGAATGGATACATTCGTGCGAATGAATTAGAATGGATCGGACGAATGAATTAAAGTGAATTGTATCAATGAATAAGAATGGATCGTACGAATGAATTAGAATAGATACATTCGAGCGAATGAATTAGAATGGATCGTACGAATGAATTAGAATGGATTATAGGAATGAATTAGAATGGATCGTGCAAATGAATTAGAATGGATACATTCGTGCGAATGAATTAGAATGGATCGTGCGAATGAATTAGAATGGATCGTACGAATGAATTAAAATGGGTACATTTGTGCGAATGAATTAGAATGGATCATACGATTGAATTTGAAAGGATCGTATGAATGAATTAGAATGGATACATTCGTGCGAATGAATTAGAATGGATCGTAGGAATGAATTAGAATGGATCGTACGAATGAATTAGAATGGTTACATTCGTGTGAACGAATTAGAATGGATCGTACGAATGGATTAGAATAGATCGTACGAATGGATTAGAATGGATTGTACGAATGAATTAGAATGGATCGTACAAATGAATTAGAAAGGTTACATTTGTGAGAATGAATTAGAATGGATCGTACGAATGGATTAGAATGGATCGTACGAATGGATTAGAATGGATCATACAAATGAATTAGAAAGGTTACATTCGTGAAATGAATTAGAATGGATCGTACGAATGAATTAGAATGGATACATTTGTGCGAATGAATTAGAATGGATCGTAGGAATGAATTAGAATAGATTATAGGAATGAAATAGAATGGATCATGCAAATGAATTAGAATGAATCGTACGATCCATTCTAATTCATTCGTACGATCCATTCTAATTCGTTCGCCCGAATGTAACCATTCTAATTCATTCGTACGATCCATTCTAATTTATTCACACGAATGTAACCATTCTAATTCATTTGTACGATCCATTTTAATTCATTCGCCCGATCCATTCTAATTCATTCGTACGATCCATTCTAATTCATTCGCTCGAATGTATCCATTCTAATTCATTCGTACAATCCATTCTAATTCATTCATATGATCCATTCTAATTCATTCGTACGAATGAATTAGAATGGATCATACGAATGAATTACAATGGATACATTTGTGCGAATGAATTAGAATGGATCGTACAAATGAATTAGAATGGATCGTACGAATGAATTGGAATGGATCATGCGAACGAATTAGAATGGATTGTACGAATGAATTAAAATGGATTCATTTGTGCGAATGAATTAGAATGGATCATGCGAATGAATTTGAATGGATCGTACGAATGGAGTAGAATGGATCGTACGAATGATTTAGAATGGATCATATGAACGAATTAGAATGGTTACATTCGTGCGAATGAATTAAAATGGATCTTACGAATGGATTAGAATGGATCGTATGAATGGATTAGAATGGATCGTACAAATGAATTAGAAAGGTTACATTTGTGAGAATGAATAAGAATGGATCGTATGAATGAATTAGAATGGATCGTATGAATGAATTAGAATGGATTGTACGAATGAATTAGAATGGATCGTACGAATGAATTAGAATGGATACATTCGAGCGAATGAATTAGAATGGATCGTACGAATGAATTAGAATAGATCAAAGGAATTAATTAGAATGGATCGTGCAAATGCATTAGAATGGATACATGCGTGGGAATGAAATAGAATGGATCGTAGGAATGAATTAGAATGTATCGTACGAATGAATTAGAATGGTTACATTCGTACGAATGAATTAGAATGGATCGTACGAATGAATTAGAATGACCGTACAATTGAATTAGAAAGGTTACATTTAGGCGAATGAATTAGAATAGATCGTACGAATGAATTAGTATGGATCGTACGAATGAATTAGAATGGATCGTACGAATGAATTAGAATGGATCGAACGAATGAATTAGAATGGATACATTCGAGCGAATGCATTAGAATAGATCGTAGGAATGAATTAGAATGGATCATACGAATGAATTAGAATGGATCGTGCGAATGAATTAGAATGGATTGTACGAATGAAATAGAATGGATACATTGGTGCGAATGAATTAGAATGGATCGTACGAATGAATTAGAATGGATCGTGCGAATGAATTAAAATGGATCGTACAAATGAATAGTACGAATGAATTAGAATGGATTAGAATGGATCGTACGAATGGATTAGAATGGATTATACGAATGAATTAGAATGGATCGTACGAATGGATTAGAATGGATCGTACGAATGAATTAGAATGGATCGTACAAATGAATTAGAAAGGTTACATTTGTGAGAATGAATTAGAATTGATCGTACGAATGAATTAGAATCGATCGTAGGAATGGATTAGAATGGATCGTACGAATGGATTAGAATGGATCGTACGAATGAATTAGAATGGTTACATTCGTGCGAATGAATTAGAATGGATCGTGCGAATGAATTAGAATGGATCGTACGAATGAATTAGAATGGATCGTACAAATGAATTAGAAAGTTTACATTCGTGCGAATGAATTTGAATGGATCGTACGAATAGATTAGAATGGATCGCACGAACGAATTAGAATGGATCGTATGAACGAATTAGAATGGATCGTGCGAATGAATTTGAATGGATCGTGCGAATGAATTAGAATGGATCGAACAAATGAATTAGAATAGATCGTATGAATGAATTAGAATGGATCGTGCGAATGAATTAGAATGGATCGTGCGAATGAATTAGAATGGATCATGCGAATGAATTAGAATAGATCGTGCGAATGAATTAGAATGGATCATACGAATGAATTAGAATGGATCGTACAAATGGATTTGAATGGATCGTACGAATGGATTAGAATGGATCGTACGAATGAATTAGAATGGATACAATTGTGCGAATGAGTTAGAATGGATCATACGAATGAATTAGAATGGATCGTACGAATGAATTAGAATGGATCATACGAATGAATTAGAATGGATCGTGCGAATGAATTAGAATGGATTGTACGAATGTCAAATTCATTCGTACAATGCGTTCTAATCCATTCGTACGATCCATTCTAATTCATTCGCACGATCCATTCTAATTCATTTGCACGATCTATTCTAATTCATTCGCATGATCCATTCTAATTCGTTCATACGATCCATTCAAATTCATTCGCACGAATGTATCCATTCTAATTCATTTGTACGATCCATTCTAATTCAATCGTACGATTCATTCTAATTCATTCGTATGATCCACTCTAATTCATTCATACGATCCATTTTAATTCATTCTCACGAATGTAACCTTTCTAATTCATTTGTATGATCCATTCTAATTCATTCATACGATCCATTCTAATTCATTCGCACGAATGTATCCATTCTAATGCATTCGTACGATTCATTCTAATTCATTCGCACGATGCATTCTAATTCGTTCGTACGATCCATTCCAATTCATTCGCACGATCCATTCTAGTTCATTCGTCCGATCCATTCTAATTCATTCGCACGATCCATTCTAATTCATTCGTATGATCCATTCTAATTCATTCGCACGAATGTATCCATTCTAAAGCATTCGTACGATCCATTTTAATTCATTCGTATAATCCATTCTAATCCATTCATACGATCCATTCTAATTCATTCGTACGATCCATTCTAATTCATTCTCACAAATGTAACCTTTCTAATTCATTTGTACGATCCATTCTAATTCATTCGTACGATCCATTCTAATTCATTCGCACGATCCATTCTAATTCATTCGTACGATCAATTCTAATTCATTCTCACGAATGTAACCTTTCTAATTCATTTGTACGATCCATTCTAATTCATTCGTACGATCCATTCTAATTCATTCGTACGATCCATTGTAATTCATTTGTACGATCCATTCTAATTCATTCGCACAAATGTATCCATTCTAATTTATTCGTACGATCCATTCAAATTCAATCATATGATCCATTCTAATTCATTCGCACAAATGTATCCATTCTAATTCATTCGTACGATCCATTCTAATTCATTCGTTCGATCCATTCTAATTCATTCGTACGATCCATTCTAATCCATTCGTACGATCCATTCTAATCCATTCGTACGATCCATTCTAATTCATTTGCTCGAATGTATCCATTCTAATTCATTCGTACGACCCATTCTAATTCGTTCGTACGATCCATTCTAATTCATTTGTACGATCCATTCTAATTCATTCGCACAAATGTATCCATTCTAATTTATTCGTACGATCCATTCAAATTCAATCGTATGATTCATTCTAATTCATTCGCACAAATGTATCCATTCTAATTCATTCGTACGATCCATTCTAATTTATTCGTTCGATCCATTCTAATTCATTCGTATGATCAATTCTAATTCATTCGTACGATCCATTCTTATTCATTCAAACGATCCATTCTAATTCATTCGCACAATCCATTCTAATTCATTCGTACGATCCATTCTAATTCATTCGTATGATCCATTCAAACTCATTTTAGAATGGATCGTACGAACGAATTAGAATGGATCGTATGAATGAATTAGAATGGATCGTACGAATGAATTAGAATGGATACATTCGAGCGAATGAATTAGAATGGATCGTACGAATGAATTAGATTGGATCGTATGAATGGATTAGAATGGATCGTACGAATGAATTAGAATGGATCGACCTAACGAATTAGAATGGATCGTACGAATGAATTAGAATGGATACATTTGTGCGAATGAATTAGAATGGATCATACGATTGAATTTGAATGGATCGTACGAATAAATTAGAATGGATACATTTGTGCGAATGAATTAGAATGGATCGTACAAATGAATTAGAATGGATCGTACGAATGATACGATTCATTCTAATTCATTCGTACGATCCATTCTAATGCATTCGTACGATTCATTCTAATTCATTCGCACGATCCATTCTAATTCATTCGTACGATCCATTCTTATTCATTCATACGATCCATTCAAATTCATTCGCACAATCCATTCCGATCCATTCGTACGATCCATTCTAATTCATTCGTATGATCCATTCTAACTCATTCGGTGGATCCATTCTAATTCATTCACACGATCCATTCTAATTCATTCGTACGATCTATTCTAATTCATTCGCACGAATGTAACCATTCTAATTCATTCGTACGATTCATTCTAATTCATTCGTATGAGCTATTCTAATTCATTCGTACGATCCATTCTAATTCATTCATACGATCTATTCTAAGTCATTCGCACAATCCATTCTAATTCATTCGTACGATCCATTCTAATTCATTCGTATGATCCATTCTAACTCATTCTGTGGATCCATTCTAATTCATTCGTACGATCCATTCTAATTCATTCGCACGATCCATTCTAACTCATTCGTACAATCCATTCTAATTCATTTGTACGATCCATTCTAATTTATTTGCACGAATATATGATCCATTCTAATTCATTCACACAAATATATCCATTCTAATTCATTCGTACGATCCATTCTAATTCATTCGTATGATCTATTCTAATTCATTCGCACGAATGTAACCATTCTAATTCATTCGTACGATTCATTCTATTTCATTCGTATGAGCTATTCTAATTCATTCATACGATCCATTCTAATTCATTCGTACGATCCATTCTATTCCATTCGTACGATCGATTCTAATTCATTCGCATGATCCATTCTAATTCATTCGTATGATCCATTCTAATTTATTCCTACGATCTATTCTAATTCATTCGCTCGAATGTATCCATTCTAATTCATTCGTACGATCCATTCTAATTCATTCGTATGATCCATTCTAACTCATTCGGTGGATCCATTCTAATTCATTCCTACGATTCATTCTAATTCATTCGTACGATCCATTCTAATTCATTCGTACGATCCCTTCTAATTCATTCGCACGAATGCATCCATTCTAATTCATTCGTACGATCCATTCTAATTCATTCGCTCGAATGTATCCATTCTAATTCATTCGTACGATCCATTCTAATTCATTCGCATCATCCATTCTAATTCATTCGTACGATCCATTCTAACTCATTCGTACGATCCATTCTAATTCATTCGTACGATGCAATCTAATTCATTCGCACAAATGTATCTATTCTAATTCATTCGTACAATGCCTTCTAATCCATTCGTACGATCCATTCTAATCCACTCGTACGATCCATTCTAATTCATTCGCATGAATGTAACCATTCTAATTCATTCGTACGATCCATTCTAATTCATTCGTACGATCCATTCTAATTCGTTCGTACGATCCATTCTAATTCATTCTAATTAGAATGGATCGTACGAATGAATTAGAATGGATCGTACGAATGGATTAGAATGGATCGTACGAATGAATTAGAATGGATCGTACGAATGAATTAGAATAGCTCATATGAATGAATGAATCGTACGAATGAATTAGAATGGTTACATTCGTGCGAATGAATTAGAATAGATCGTACGAATGAATTAGAATGGATCGTACGAATAAATTAGAATGGATCGTGCGAATGAATTAGAATGGATCGTACGACTGAATTAGAATTGATCCACCGAATGAGTTAGAATGGATCATATGAATGAATTAGAATGGATCGTACGAATGAATCATAATGGATTGTGCGAATAAATTAGAATGGATACATTTGTGCGATGAATAAGAATGGAGCGTACGAATGAATTAGAATGGAGCGTACGAATGAACTAGAATGGTTAGATTCGTAGGAATGAATAAGAATGGATCGTATGAATGGATTAGAATGGTTACATTCATGCGAATGAATTAGAATCGATCATACGAATGAATTAGAATGGATCGTACGAATGAATTAGAATGGATCGTACGAATGCATTAGAATGGATCGTACGAATGAATTAGAATGGATACATTCGAGCAAATGAATTAGAATGGATCGTGCGAATGAATTAGAATGGATCGTACGAATGAATTAGAATGGATCGTACGAATGAATTAGAATGGATCGTACAAATGAATTAGAATGGATCATACAAATGAATTAGAAAGGTTACATTTGTGAGAATGAATTAGAATGGATCGTACGAATGAATTAGAATGGATCGTACGAATGGATTAGAATGGATCGTACGAATGGATTGTGCGAATGAATAAGAATGGAGCGTACAAATGAATTAGAATGGATCGTACGAATGGATTAGAATGGATCGTACAAATGGATTAGAATGGATCGTACGAATGGATTAGAATGGATCGTACGAATGAATTAGAATGGATCATACAAATGAGTTAGAAATGTTACATTCGTGAGAATGAATTAGAATGGATCGTGCGAATGAATTAGAATGGATCGTACGAACGAATTAGAATGGATCATACGAACGAATTAGAATGGATCGTACGAATGAATTAGAATAGATACATTTGTGTGAATGAATTAGAATGGATCGTACGAACAAATTAGAATGGATCATACGAATGAATTAGAATGGATTAGAATGGATCGTACGAATGAATTAGAATGGATCATGCAAATGAATTTGAATGGATCGTACGAATGAATTAGAATGGATCATATGAACGAATTAGAATGGATCGTACGAATGAATTAGAATGGATCGTGCAAATGAATTAAAATGGATCGTATGAATGAATTAGAATGGATACATTTGTGCAACGAATTAGAATGGATCGTAGGAATGAATTAGAATGGATTGTACGAATGAATTAGAATGGATCGTACGAATGGCATTCGTACGCTCCATTCTAATTCATTCGTACGCTCCATTCTTATTCATCGCACAAATGTATCCATTCTAATTCATTCGTACGATCCATTCTAATTCATTCGCACGATCCATTCTAATTCATTCGTACATCGTACGATCCATTCTAATCTATTCGTACGATCCATTCTAATTCATTCGCACGAATGTAACCAGTCTAATTCATTCGCTCGAATGTATCCATTTTAATTCATTCGTACGAACCATTCTAATTTATTCGCACGATCCATTCTAATTCATTCGCACGATCCATTCTAATTCATTCGTACGATCCATTCTAATTCATTCATACGATCTATTCTAATTCATTCAAACAAATGTATCCATTCTAATTTATTCGCACAATCCAATCTAATTCAAACGTACGATCCATTCTAATTCATTCGCACGATCGATTCTAATTCATTCGCACGATCTATTCTAATTCATTTGTACGATCCATTCTAATTTCGTACGATTCATTCTAATCCATTCATACGATCCATTCTAATCCATTCGTACGATCCATTCTAATTCATTCGCACGAATGTAACCATTCTAATTCATTCGTACGATCCATTCTAATTCATTCCTACGATCCATTCTAATTCATTCGCACGAATGTATCCATTCTAATTCATTTGCACGATCCATTCTAATTCATTCCTATGATCCATTCTAATTCATTCGTACGTTTGAATGGATCGTACGAATGAATAAGAATGAATCGTACAAATGAATTAGAATGGATCATACGAATGTATCCAATCTAATTCATTCGTACGATCCATTCTAATTCGTTCATATGATCCATTCTAATTCATTCGTACGATCCATTCAAATTCATTCGTACGATCTATTCAAATTCATTCGCATGATCTATTCTAATTCATTCGTACGATCCATTCTAATCCATTCGTACGATCCATTCTAATTCATTCGTATGATCCATTCTAATCCTTTCGTACGATCCATTCTAATCCATTCGTACGATCCATTCTAATCCATTCGTACGATCCATTCTAATTCATTCACACGAATGTATCCATTCTAATTCATTCGTACAATCCATTCTAATTCATTCGCACGATCCATTCTAATTCATTCATATGATCCATTCTAATTCATTCCTACGATCTATTCTAATTCATTTGCTCGAATGTATCCATTCTAATTCATTCGTACGATCCATTCTTATACATTCATACGATCCATTCAAATTCATTCGCAAGATCCATTCTAATTCATTCGTACGATCCATTCTAATTCATTCTCACGAATGTACCCTTTCTAATTCATTTGTATGATCCATTCTAATTCATTCGCACGATCCATTCTAATTCATTCGTACGATCCATTCTAATTCATTCGCATGATCCATTCTAATTCATTCGTGCGATCCATTCTAATTCATTCGTACGATTCATTCTAATTCATTTGTATGATCCATTCTAATTCATTCGCACGATCCATTCTAATTCATTCGTATGATCCATTCTAATTCTTTCATATGATCCATTCTAATTCATTCGCTCGAATGTATCCATTCTAATCCATTCATACGATCTATTCTAACTCATTCATACGATCCATTCTAATTCATTCGCATGAATGTATATATCCATTCTAGTTCATTCGCAGGATCCAATCTAATTCATACGTACAATCTATTCTAATTCATTCGCACGAATGTATCCATCACGATCCATTCTAATTTATTCGTACGATCCATTCTAATTCATTCGTACGATCTATTCTAATTCATTCGCACGAATGTAACCATTCTAATTCATTCGTACGATTCATTCTAATTCATTCGTATGAGCTATTCTAATTCATTCGTACGATCCATTCTAATTCATTCGTACGATCCATTGTAATTCATTCATACAATCCATTCATATTTATTCGCACAAATATATCCATTCAAATTCATTCGTACGATCCATTCTAATTAATTCGCACGATCCATTCTAATTCATTCTCACGAATGTAACCTTTCTAATTTATTTGTATGATCCATTCTAATTCATTCTTACGATCCATTCTAATCGATTCGTACTATCCATTCTAATCCATTCGTACGATCCATTCTAATTCATTCGTACGATCCATTCTAATTCATTCTCACAAATGTAACCTTTCTAATCCATTCTAATTTATTCGCTCGAATGTATCCATTCTAATTCATTCATACGAATGAATTAGAATGGATCGTACAAATGAATTTGAATGGTTACATTCGTGCGAATGAATTAGAATGGATCATAGGAATAAATTAGAATGGATCGTGCAAATAAATTAGAATGGATCGTACGAATGAATTAGAATGGATCGTACGAATGAATTAGAATGGATCGAACGAATGAATTAAAATGGATAGTACGAATGAATTAGAATGGATTGTGCGAATGAATTAGAATGGATCATATGAATAAATTAGAACGGATCATACGAATGAATTAGAATGGATCGTGCGAATGAATTAGAATGAATCGTACGAATGCATTAGAATGGATCGTACGAATGAATTAGAATGAATCGTACGATCCATTCTAATTCATTCGTTCGATCCATTCTAATTCATTCGCACGAATGTATCAATTCTAATTCATTCGTAAAATACATTCTTATTCATTCGCACGATCCATTCTAATTCATTCGTATGATCCATTCTAAATCATTCCTATGATCTATTCTAATTCATTCGCTTGAATGTATCCATTCTAATTTATTCGTTCGATCCATTTTAATTCATTCGTACGATCCATTCAAATTCATTCGCACGATCTATTCTAATTCATTCGTATGACCCATTCTAATTCATTCGCTCGAATGTATACATTCTAATTCATTCGTACGATCCATTCTAATTCATTCATACGATCCATTATAATTCGTTCGTACGATCCATTCTAATTTATTCGTACGATACATTCTAATTCATTCGCACCATCCATTCTAATTCATTCGTATGATCCATTCTAATTCATTCCTACGATCTATTCTAATTCATTCGCTCGAATGCATCCATTCTAATTCATTCGTATGATCCATTCTAATTCATTCGTACGATCCATTCTAATTCATTCCTACGATCTATTCTAATTTATTCGTTCAAATATATCCATTCTAATTCATTCGTACGATCCTTTCTAATTCATTCGCACGATCCATTCTAATTCATTCGTACGATTCATTCTAATTCATTCGTATGATCAATTCTAATTCATTCGTACAATCCATTCTAATTCAGTCTCACGAATGTAACCATTCTAATTCATTTGCACGATCCATTAAAATTCATTCGTACGATCCATTCTAATTCATTCGTACGATCCATTCTAATTCATTCGTACGATCCATTCTAAATCATTCGTATGATCTATTCTAATTCATTTGCACGAATGTAACCATTCTAATTCATTCGTACGATTCATTCTAATTCATTCGTATGAGCTATTCTAATTCATTCGTACGATCCATTCTAATTCATTCGTACGATCCATTCTAATCCATTTGTACGATCCATTCTAATTCATTCGTACGATCCATTCTAATTCATTCTCACGAATGTAACCTTTGTAATTTATTTGTACGATCCATTATAATTCTTTCGTATGATCCATTCTAATCCATTCGTACGATCCATTCTAATACATTTGTACGAATGAATTAGAATGGATCGTACGAATGGATTAGAATGGATAGTACGAATGGATTAGAATGGATCGTGCGAATGAATTAGAATGGATCGTACGAATGAATTAGAATGGATCGTGCGAATGAATTAGAATGAATCGTACGAATGCGTTAGAATGGATCATACGAATGAATTAGAATGAATCGTAAGAATGAATTAGAATGGATACATTCGAGCGAATGAATTAGAATGGATCGTACGAATAAATTAGAATGGATCATAGGAATGAATTAGAATGGATCGTGCAAATGAATTAGAATGGATACATTCGTGCGAATGAATTAGAATGGATCGTAGGAATAAATTAGAATGGATCGTGCGAATGATTTAGAATGGATCATACGAATGGATTAGAATAGATCGTACGAATGAATTAGAATGGATCATACAAATGAATTAGAAAGGTTACATTTGTGAGAATGAATTAGAATGGATCATACGAATGAATTAGAATGGATCGTATGAATGGATTAGAATGGATTAGAATGGATCGTACGAATGGATTAGAATGGATCATACGAATGGATTAGAATAGATCGTACGAATGAATTAGAATGGATCATACAAATGAATTAGAAAGGTTACATGTGAGAATGAATTAGAATTGATCGTGCGAATGAATTAGAATTGATCATACGAATGAATTAGAATGGATCGTACGAATGAATTAGATTGCATCGTACGCTCCATTCTAATTCATTTGCACGATCCATTCTAATTCATTCGTATCATTAATTCTAATTAATTTGCACGATCCATTCTAATTCATTCGTACGATCCATTCTAATTCATTCGCATGAATATATCTATTCTAATTCATTCGTATGATCCATTCTAATTTATTCGCACGATCTATTCTACTTCATTCGTACGATCCATTCTAATTCATTCACACGATCCACTCTAATTCATTCGTACGATCCATTCTAATTCATTCGCACGATCCATTCTAATTCATTCGTATGATCCATTCTAATTCTTTCACTCGAATGTATCCATTCTAATTTATTTGTACGATCCATTCTAATTCATTCGTACGATCCTTTCTAATTCATTTGTATGATCCATTCTAATTCATTCGTACGATCCATTCTAATCCACTCGTACGAACCATTCTAATTCATTCGCATGAATGTAACCATTCTAATTCATTCATACGATCCATTCTAATTCATTCGCACAATCCATTCTAATTCATTCGTACGATCCATTCTAATTCATTCTCACTAATGTAACCTTTCTAATTCATTTATACGATCCATTCTAATTCATTCGTACGATCCATTCTAATCCATTCTAATTCATTCGTACGATCTATTCTAATTCGTTCGTACGATCCATTCTAATTCATTCCCATGATCCATTCTATTTCATTCGTATGATCCATTCTAATTCATTCGCTCGAATGTATCCATTCTAATTCATTCGTGCAATCTATTCTAATTCATTCGTACGATACGATCCATTCTAATTCAGTCATATGAATGTATCCATTTTAATTCATTCGTACGATCCATTCTAATTCATTCGTACGATCTAATTCATTCGTACGATCAATTCTAATTCATTCGTACGATCCATTCTAATTCATTCGTATGATCAATTCTAATTTATTCATTGAAATATATCCATTCTAATTCATTCGTAAGATCCATTCTAATTCATTCGCACGATCCATTTTAATTCATTCGCACGAATGTATCCATTCTAATTCATTTGCACGATCTATTCTAATTCATTCGTACGATCCATTCTTATTCATTCATACGATCCATTCTAATTCATTCGCATAATCCATTCTAATTCATTTGCATGAATGTATCCATTCTAATTTATTCGTACGATCTTTGTGCGAATGAATTAGAATGGATCATACGATTGAATTAGAATGGATCGTACGAATGAATTAGAATGGATCATGTGAATGAATTTGAATAGATCATACGAATGAATTAGAATGGATCGAACGAATGAATTAGAATGGATACATTCGAGCGAATGAATTAGAATAGATCGTACGAAAGAATTAGAATGGATCATACGAATGAATTAGAATGGATCGTGCGAATGAATTAGAATGGATTGTACGAATGAATTAGAATGGATACATTCGTGCGAATGAATTAGAATGGATCGGACGAATGGATTAGAATGGATCGTACGAATGCATTAGAATGGATTATACGAATGAATTAGAATGGATACATTCGAGCAAATGAATTAGAATGGATCGTGCGATGAATTAGAATGGATCATACAAATGAATTAGAATGGATTCTAATCCATTCGTACGATCCATTCTAATCTATTCTAATTCATTCGCACAAATGTATCCATTCTAATTCATTCTCACGAATGTAACCTTTCTAATTCATTTGTATAATCCATTCTAATTCATTCGTACGAATGAATAGAATGGATCGTACGAATGAATCGTACGAATAAATTGGAATGGATCGTGCGAATGAATTAGAATGGATCGTACGAATGAATTAGAATGGATCCACCGAATGAGTTAGAATGGATCATACGAATGAATTAGAATGGATCGTACGAATGAATTAGAATGGATACATTTGAGCGAATGAATTAGAATAGATCGTAGGAATGAATTAGAATGGATCATACGAATGAATTAGAATGGATCATGCGAATGAATTAGAATTGATCATACGAATGAATTAGAATGGATCGTACGAATGAATTAGATTGCATCGTACGATTCATTCTAATTCATTCGCACGATCCATTCTAATTCATTCGGACGATCCATTCTTATTCATTCATACGATCCATTCTAATTCATTCACACAATCCATTCTAATTCATTCGTACGATCCATTCTAATTCAGTCGTATGATCCATTCTAACTCATTCGGTGGATCCATTCTAATTCATTTGTACGATCCATTCTAATTCATTCGCAAGAATGTATCCATTCTAATTCATTCGTATGATCCATTCTAATTCATTCATACGATTCATTCTAATTCATTCGCACGATCCATTCTAATTCATTCCTACGATCTATTCTAATTCATTCGCTCGAATGTATCCATTCTAATTCATTCGTTCGATCCATTCTAATTCATTCGTACGATCCATTCAAATTCATTCGCATGATCCATTCTAATTCATTCGTACGATCCATTCTAATTCATTCTCACGAAAGTAACCTTTCTAATTCATTTGTATGATCCATTCTAATTCATTCGTACGATCCATTCTAATTCATTCGCACGAATCCGTTCTAATTCATTCGTACGATTCATTCTAATTCATTCGCACGATCCATTCTAATTCATTCTTATGATCCATTCTAATTCGTTAGTACGATCCATTCTAATTCATTCGCTCGAACGTATCCATTCTAATTCATTCGTACGATCCATTCTAGTTCATTCGTACGATCCATTCTAATTCATTCTCACGAATGTAACCTTTCTAATTCATTTGTACGATCCATTCTAATTAGAAAGGTTACATTCGAGCGAATGAATTAGAATAGATCGTAGGAATGAATTAGAATGGATCATACGAATGAATTAGAATGGATCGTGCGAATGAATTAGAATGGATCGTGCGAATGAATTAGAATGAATCGTACGTATGAATTAGAATGGATCGTTCCGATGAATTAGAATGGATACATTTATACGAATGAATTAGAATGGATCGTACGAATGAATTAGAATGGATCCTACGAATGAATTAGAATGGATAGTGCGAATGAATTAGAATGGATCGTACGAATGAATTTGAATGGATTGTATGAACGAATTAGAATGGATCGTATGAATGAATTAGAATGGTCGTACGAATGGATTAGAATGGATCGTACGAATGGATCATGCGATTGAATTAGAATGGATCATACGAATGAATTAGAATGGATCGTACGAATGAATTAGAATGGATACATTCGAGCGAATGAATTAGAATGGATCGTACGAATGAATTAGAATGGATCATAGGAATGAATTAGAATGGATCGTGCAAATGAATTAGAATGGATACATTCGCGCGAATGAATTAGAATGGATCGTAGGAATGAATTAGAATGGATCGTACGAATGAATTAGAATGGTTACATTCGTGCGAATGAATTAGAATGGATCATAGGAATGAAATAGAACGGATCGTGCGAATGAATTAGAATGGATCGTACGAATGAATAAGATTGGATCGTACGAATGAATTAGAATGGATACCTTTGTGCATATGAATTAGAATGGATCGTGCGAATGAATTAGAATGGATCGTAGGAATGAATTAGAATGGATCGTACGAATGAATTAGAATGGTTACATTCGTGCGAATGAATTAGAATGGATTGTACAAATGGATTAGAATGGAACGTACAAATGGATTAGAATGGATCGTGCGAATGAATTAGAATGGATACATTCGAGCGAATGAATAAGAATGGATCGTACGAATGAATTAGAATGGATCATAAGAATGAATTTGAATGGATCGTGCAAATGAATTAGAATGGATACATTCGTGCGAATGAATTAGAATGGATCGTGCGAATGAATTAGAATGGATCATACGAATGAATTAGAATGGATACATTCGAGCGAATGAATTAGAATAGATCATAGGAATGAATTAGAATGGATCATACGAATGAATTAGAATGGATCGTGCGAATGAATTAGAATGGATTGTACGAATGAATTAGAATGGATACATTCGTGCGAATGAATTAGAATGGATCGGACGAATGAATTAGAATGGATCGTACGATTCATTCTAATTCATTCGTACGATCCATTCTAATGCATTCGTACAATTCATTCTAATTCATTCGCACGATCCATTCTAATTCATTCGTACGATTCATTCGAGCGAATGAATTAGAATGGATCGTGAGAATGAATTAGAATGGATCGTACGAATGAATTAGAATGGATCGTAAGAATGAATTAGAATGCATTGTACAAATGAATTAGAATAGATACATTTGTGCGAATGAATTAGATTGCATCGTACGAATGAATTTGAATGGATTGTACGAATAAATTAGAATGGATTGTACGAATGAATTAGAATCGATCGTGCGAATGAATTAGAATAGATCGTACGAATGAATTAGAATGGATCGTGCGAACGAATTAGAATGGATCGTATGAACGAATTAGAATGGATCGTACGAATGAATTAGAATGGATCGTACAGATGAATTAGAAAGGTTACATTTGTGAGAATGGATTAGAACGCATTGTACGAATGAATTAGAATGGATCGTACAAACGAATTAGAATGGATCGTATGAACGAAATAGAATGGATCGTACGAATGAATTAGAATGGATACATTCGAGCAAATGAATTAGAATGGATCGTACGAATGAATTTGAATGGATCATAGGAATGAATTAGAATGGATCGTACGAATGGATTAGAACGCGTTGTACGAATGAATTAGAATGAATTAGAATGGATCGTGCGAATAAATTAGAATTGATCATACGAATGAATTAGAATGGATCGTACGATCCATTCTAATTCATTCGCACGATCCATTCTAATTCATTCGTACGATCCATTCTAATTTGCGAATGAATTAGAATGGATCGTAGGAATGAACTAGAATGGATCGTACAAATGAATTTGAATGGTTACATTCGTGCGAATGAATTAGAATGGAACGTACGAATGGATTAGAATGGATCGTACGAATGGATTAGAATGGATCGTACGAATGAATTAGAATGGATCGTATGAATGGATTAGAATGGATCGTACGAATGGATTAGAATGGATCGTACGAATGGATTAGAATGGATCGTACGAATGGATTAGATTGGATCACACAAATGAATTAGAAAGGTTACATTCGTGAGAATGAATTAGAATGGATCGTACGAATGAGTTAGAATGGATCATACGAATAAATTAGAATGGATCGTACGAATGGATTAGAATGGATCATACGAATAAATTAGAATGGATCGTAGAAATGAATTAGAATGGTTACATTTGTGAGAATGATTTAGAATGGATCTTACGAATGAATTAGAATGGATCGTACGAATGGATTAGAATGGATCGTACGAATGAATTAGAATGGATCGTACGAATGCATTATAATGCATACATTCGTGCGAATGAATTAGAATGGATCGTACGAATGAATTAGAATGGATCGTGCGAATTAATTAGAATGGATCGTACGAATGAATTAGAATGGATCATACAAATGAATTAGAATGGTTACATTTGTGCGAATGAATTAGAATGGATCGTACGAATGGATTAGAATGGATCGTACGAATTAATTAGAATGGATCGTACAAATAAATTAGAAAGGTTACATTTGTGAGAATGAATAAGAATGGATCGTACGAATGAATTAGAATGGATCGTATGAATGGATTAGAATGGATCGTACGAATGAATTAGAATGGATCGTACGAATGCATTAGAATGGATACATTCGTGTGAATGAATTAGAATGGATCGTACGAATGAATTAGAATGGATCGTGCGAATGAATTAGAATGGATCGTACGAATGAATTAGAATGGATTGTGCGAATGAATTAGAATGGATCGTAGGAATGAATTAGAATGGATCATACGAATGAATTAGAATGGTTACATTCGTGCGAATGAATTAGAATGGATCGTACGAATGGATTAGAATGGATCGTACGAATGGATTAGAATGGATCGTACAAATGAATTAGAAAGGTTACATTTGTGAGAATGAATTAGAATGGATCGTACGAATGGATTAGAATGGATCATACGAATGGATTAGAATGGATCGTACGAATGGATTAGAATGGATCGTACGAATGGATTAGAATGGATCGTACGAATGAATTATAATGGATTATACAAATGAATTAGAAAGGTTACATTCGTGAGTGTGAACTAGAATGGATCGTTCGAATGAATTAGAATGGATCGTATGAATAAATTAGAATGGATCGTACGAATGAATTAGAATGGATACATTTGTGCGAATGAATTATAATGGATCGTACGAAAGAATTTTATTGGATCATTCGAATGAATTAGAATGGATCGTACGAATGGATTAGAATGGATCGTACGAATGAAATAGAATGGATCGTACAAATGAATTAGAATAGTTACATTCGTGCGAATGAATTAGAATGGATCGTACGAATGAATTAAAATGGATACATTCATACGACTGAATTAGAATGGATCGTAAGAATGAATTAGAATGGATCGTACGAATGAATTAGAATGGATCATAGGAATGAATTAGAATGGATCGTACAAATGAATTAGAATGGATCGTGCGAATGAATTAGAATGGATCATACGAACGAATTAGAATGGATCGTACGAACGAATTAGAATGGATCATACGAACGAATTAGAATGGATCGTATGAATGAATTATAATGGATCATATGAATGGATTAGGATGGATCGTATGAATGGATCATGCGAATAAATTAGAATGGATCGTACGAATGAATTAGAATGGATCGTACGAATGAATTAGAATGGATACATTCGTGCGAATGAATTAGAATGGATTGTGTGAATGAATTAGAACGGATTGTGCGAATGAATTAGAATGGATCGTGCGAATGAATTAGAATGGATCGTATGAATGAATAAGAATGGATCGTACGAATAAATTAGAATGGATACATTCGAGCAAATGAATTAGAATGGATTAGAATAGAACGTACGAATGAATTAGAATGGATCGTACGAATGAATTAGAATGAATCGTACAAATGAATTAGAATGGATCGTACGAATGAATTAGAATGGATCGTACGAATGGATTAGAACGCATTGTACGAATGAATTAGAATGGATCGTATGAATGGATTAGAATGGATCGTACGAATGAATTAGAATAGATCATATGAATGAATTAGAATGGATACATTCGAGCGAATGAATTAGAATGGATCGTACGAATGAATTAGAATGGATCATAGGAATGAATTAGAATGGATCGTGCAAATGAATTAGAATGGATACATTCGTGCGAATGAATTAGAATGGATCGTAGGAATGAATTAGAATGGATCGTACGAATGAATTAGAATGGTTACATTCGTATGAATGAATTAGAATGGATCGTACGAATGGATTAGAATGGATCGTACGAATGGATTAGAATGGATCGTACGAATTAAATGGATCGTACGAATGAATTAAAATGGATAAATTCTTACGATGGAATTAGAATAGATCGTGCGAATTAATTAGAATGGATCGTACGAATGAATTTGAATGGATACATTTGTGCGAATGAACTTGAATGGATTGTACAAATGAATTAGAATGGATCGTACGAATGAATTAGAATGGATACATTCGAGCGAATGATTTAGAATGGATCGTACGAATGAATTAGAATGGATCATCGCAATGAATTAGAATGGATCGTGCAAATGAATTAGAATGGATCGTATGAATGAATAAGAATGGATCGTACAAATGAATTAGAATGGATACATTTGTGCGAATGAATTGGAATGGATACATTCGTGCGAATGAATTAGAATGGATCGTACGAATGAATTAGAATGGATCATAGGAATGAATTAGAATGGATCGTGCAAATGAATTAGAATGGATACATTCGTGCGAATAAATTAAAATGGATCGTATGAATGAATTAGAATTGATCGTACGAATGAATTAGAATGGTTACATTCGTGCGAATGAATTAGAATGGATCGAAGGAATGAATTAGAATGGATCGTACGAATGAATTAGAATGGTAACATTCGTGCGAATGTATTAGAATGGATCGTACGAATGAATTAGAATGAATCATACGAATGAATTAGAATGGATCGTGCGAAAGAATTTGAATGGATCGTACGAATGAATTAGAATGGATACATTCATGCGAATGAATTAGAATGGATCGTACGAATGAATTAGAATGGATCGTGCGAATGAATTAGAGTGGATCGTATGAATAAATTAGAATGGATACATTTGTACGAATAAATTAGAATGGATTATACGAATGAATTAAAATGGATACATTCTTGCGAATAAATTAGAATGGATCGTATATTCGTGCAAATAAATTAGAATGGATCATACGAATGAATTAGAATGGATCGTGCGAATGAATTAGAATGAATCGTACGAATGCATTAGAATGGATCGTACGAATGAATTAGAATGAATCGTACGATCCATTCTAATTCATTCATACAATCCATTCTAATTCATTCGCACGATCCATTCTAATTCATTCGTATGATCCATTCTAATTCATTCCTACGATCTATTCTAATTCATTCGCTCGAATGTATCCATTCTAATTCATTCGTTCGATCCATTCTAATTCATTCGTACGATCCATTCAAATTCATTCGCATGATCCATTCTAATTCATTTGTACGAACCATTCTAAATCATTCTCATGAATGTAACCTTTCTAATTCATTTGTATGATCCATTCTAATTCATTCGTACGATCCATTCTAATCCATTTATACGATCCATTCTAATCCATTCGTACGATCCATTCTAATCCATTCGTACGATCCATTCTAATTCATTCGTACGATCCATTCTAATTCATTCTCACAAATGTAACCTTTCTAATTCATTTGTACGATCCATTCTAATTCATTCGTACGATCCATTCTAATATATTCGTACGATCCATTCTAATCCATTCGTACGATCCATTCTAATTCATTCGCACGAATGTAACCATTCTAATTCATTCGTACGATCCATTCTAATTCATTCCTACGATCCATTCTAATTCATTCGCACGATCCATTCTAATTCATATGCACAAAGGTATCTTTTCTAATTCATTCGTACGATCCATTCTAATTCATTCGTACGATCCATTCTAATTCATTCGCATGATCCTTTCTATTTCATTCCTATGATCCATTCTAATTCATTCCTACGATCCATTCTAATTCATTCGTACGAATGTATCCATTCTAATTCATTTGCACGATCCATTCTAATTCATTCCTATGATCCATTCTAATTCATTCGTACGATCCATTCTAATTCATTCGCTCGAATATATCCATTCTAATTCATTCATATGATCCATTCTAGTTTATTCGTACGATCCATTCTAATTCATTCTCACGAATGTAACCTTTCTAATTCATATGTATGATCCATTCTAATTCATTCGTACGATCCATTCTAATCCATTCGTACGATCCATTCTAATTCATTCGCTAGAATGTAAAAATTCTAATTCATTCCTACGATCCATTTATTTCATTCCTACGATCCATTCTAATTCATTCGCACAAATGTATCCATTCTAATTCATTTGCACGATCCATTCTAATTCATTCCTATGATCCATTCTAAATCATTCGTACGATCCATTCTAATTTATTCGCTCGAATGTATCCATTCTAATTCATTCGTATGATCCATTCTAATTCGTTCCTACGATCCATTCTAATTCGTTCGTACGATCCATTTTAATTCATTCGTACGATCTATTCTAATTCATTCGCACGAATGTATCCATTCTAATGCATTCGTACGATTCATTCTAATTCGTTCGCACGATCCATTCTAATTCATTCATACGATCCATTCTTATTCATTCATACGATCCATTGTAATTTATTTGCACGAATATACGATCCATTCTAATTTATTCGCAAGAATGTATCCATTCTAATTTATTTGCACGAATATACGATCCATTCTAATTTATTCGCAAGAATGGATCCATTCTAATTCATTCGTACAATCCATTCTAATTTATTCGTACGATCCATTCTAATCCATTCGTACGATCCATTCTAATCCATTCGTACGATCCATTCTAGTCCATTCGTATGATCCTTTCTAATTTATTTGTACGATCTATTTTAATTCATTCGCATGATCCATTCTAATTCATTCGTATGATACATTCATACGACTGAATTAGAATGGATCAAAGGACTGAATTAGAATGGATCGTACGAATGAATTAGAATAGATCAAAGGAATGAATTAGAATGGATCCACCGAATGAGTTAGAAAGGATCGTACGAATGGATTAGAATGGATCGTACGAATGAATTAGAATGGATCGTACGAATGAATTAGAATGGATACATTCGAGCGAATGAATTAGAATGGATCGTACGAACGAATTAGAGTGGATCATAGGAATGAATTAGAATGGATCGTGCAAATGAATTAGAATGGTTCGTGCGAATGACTTAGAATGAATCGTACGAATGCATTAGAATGGATCCACCAAATGAGTTAGAATGGATCATACGAATGAATTAGAATGGATCGTACGAATGGATTAGAATGGATCGTACAAATGGATTAGAATGGATCGTACGAATGAATTAGAATGAATCGTACGAATGCATTAGAATGGATCGTATGAACGAATTAGAATGAATCGTACGAACGAATTAGAATGGATTGTACGAACAAATTAGAATGGATCGTATGAAAGAATTAGAATGGATCGTACGAATGAATTAGAATGGATACATTCGAGCGAATGAATTAGAATGGATCGTACGACAATTCTAATTCATTCGCACGATCCATTCTAATTCATTCTCACGAATGTAACCTTTCTAATTCATTTGTATCATCCATTCTAATTCATTCGTACGATCCATTCTAATCCATTTGTACGATCCATTCTTATTCATTCGTACGATTCATTCTAATTCATTCGCACGATCCATTCTAATTCATTCGTACGATCCATTCTAATTCATTCGCACGAATGTATCCATTCTAATTTATTCGTACGATCCATTCTAATCCATTCGTACGATCCATTCTAATCCATTCGTACGATCCATTCTAATTCATTCGCATGATCCATTCTAATTCATTCGTTTGATCCATTCTAATTCATTCGCACGATCCATTCAAATTCATTCGCACGATCCATTCTAATTCATTAGTACGATCCATTCTAATTCATTTATACGATCCATTCTAATTCATTCGCACGATCCATTCTAATTTATTTGTACGAATGTATCCATTCTAATTCAATCGCACGATCCATTCTAATGCATTCGTACAATTCATTCTAATTCATTTGCACGATCCATTCTAATTCATTCGTACGATCCATTCTAATTCATTTGCACGATCCATTCAAATTCATTCACACGATCCATTCTAATTCATTCGTACGATCCATTCTAATTCATTCATACGATCTATTCCAATTTATTCGCACGAATGTATCCATTCTAACTCATTCGCACAATACAATCTAATTCAAACGTACGATCCATTCTAATTCATTCACATGATGTATTCTAATTCATTCGTGTGATTCATTCTAATTCATTCCTACGATCTATTCTAATTCATTCGTATGATCCATTCTAATTCATTCGTACGACTGTATCCATTCTAATTCATTCGTACGATCCATTCTAATTCATTCGTACGATCCATTCTAATTCATTCGTACGCTCCATTCTAATCCATTTGTATGATCTAATTCTAATCCATCCGTACGATCCATTCTAATTCGTTCGTATGATCCATTCTAATTCATTCGTATGATACATTCGTGAGAATGAATTAGAATGGATCGTACGAATAAATTAGAATGGATACATTCGTGCGAATGAATTAGAATGGATCGTACAAATGAATTAGAATGGATCGTACGAATGAATTAGAATGGATCATGCGAATGAACTAGAATGGATTGTGCGAATGAATTAGAATTGATACATTTGTGCGAATAAATTAGAATGGATCGTGCGAATGAATTAGAATGGATCGTACGAATGGATTAGAATGGATCGTACGAATGAATTAGAATGGATCGTGCAAATTAATTAGAATGGATCGTACGAATGAATTAAAATGGATACATTTGTGCGAATGAATTAGAATGGATCATACGATTGAATTTGAATGGATCGTACGAATGAATTAGAATGGATACATTTGTGCGAATTAATTAGAATGGATCGTACGAATGAATTAGAATGGATCGTACGAATGAATTAGAATGGATCTTGCGATTGAATTAGAATAGATCGTACGAATGAATTAGAATGGATACATTCGTGCGAATGAACTAGAATGGATACATACATTCATGCGAATGAATTAGAATGGATCGTATGAATGAGTTAGAATGGATCGTATGAATGAATTAGCATGGATTGCATGAATGAATTAGAATGGATCATATGAATGAATTGGAATGGATCGTACGAATGAATTAGAATGGATACATTGATGCAAATGATATAGAATGGATCGTGCGAATGAATTAGAATGGATCATACGAATGAATTAGAATGGATATATTCGTGCGAATGAATTATAATGGATCGTACGAATGAATTAGAATGGATCGTACGAATGAATTAGAATGGATCATAGGAATGAATTAGAATGGATCGTGCAAATGAATTAGAATGGATCGTATGAATGAATAAGAATGGATCGTACGAGTTAATTAGAATGGATACATTTGTGCGAATAAATTAGAATTGATACATTCGTACGAATGAATTAGAATGGATCATACGAATGAATTAGAATGGATCATAGGAATGAATTAGAATGGATCGTGGAAATCAATTAGAATGGATACATTCGTGCGAATGAATTAGAATGGATCGTAGGAATGAATTAGAATGGATCGTACGAATGAATTAGAATGGTAACATTCGTGCGAATGAATTAGAATGGATCGTAGGAATGAATTAGAATGGATCGTACGAATGAATTAGAATGGTTACATTCGTGCGAATGAATTAGAATGGATCGTACGAATGAATTAGAATGAATCATACGAATGAATTAGAATGGATCGTGCGAATGAATTTGAATGGATCGTACGAATGAATTAGAATGGATGCATTCATGCGAATGAATTAGAATGGTTCGGACGAATGAATGGATCGTGCGAATGAATTAGAATAGATCGTGCGAATGAATTAGAATGAATCATACAAATGAATTAGAAAGGTTACATTCGTGAAAATGAATTAGAATGGATCGTATGAATGAATTAGAATGGATCATGCGAATGAATTAGAATGGATACATTCGTGCGAATGAATTAGAATGGATCGTACGAATGGATTAGAATGGATCGTACGAATGGATTAGAATGGATCGTACGAATGAATTAGAATGGATCGTACAAATGGATTAGAATGGATCGAACGACTGAATTAGAATGGATCGTATGAATGAATTAGAATGGATCGTACGAATGAATTAGAATGGATCGAACGAATGAATTAGAATGGATACATTCGAGCGAATGGATTAGAATAGATCATAGGAATGAATTAGAATGGATCGTACGAATGGATTAGAATGGATCGTACGAATGGATTAGAATGGATCGTACGAATGGATTAGAATGGATCGTACAAATGAATTAGATCATACGAATGAATTAGAATTGATCGTACGAATGAATTAAAATCGATACATTCGTGCGAATGAATTAGAATGGATCGTACGAATGGATTAGAAAGGATCATAGAAATGAATTAGAATGAATCGTACGAATGAATTAAAATGGATCGTACAAATGAATTAGAAAGGTTACATTTGTGAGAATGAATTAGAAT
The DNA here is from genome assembly GCA_947650365.1 of Chamaelirium japonicum. Classification (NCBI taxonomy): domain Eukaryota; kingdom Viridiplantae; phylum Streptophyta; class Magnoliopsida; order Liliales; family Melanthiaceae; genus Chamaelirium; species Chamaelirium japonicum. Next base: position 66,382,862 of record OX393552.1, read on the forward strand.
GGATCGTATGATTTATTCTAATTCATTCGTACGATCCATTCAAATTCATTCGCACGATCCATTCTAATTCATTTGCACGATCCATTCTAATTCATTCGTACGATCCATTCTAATTCATTCGCACGATCCATTCTAATTCATTCGTACGATCAATTCTAATTCATTCGCACGAATGTATCCATTCTAATGCATTCATACGATTCATTCTAATTCATTCGCACGATCCATTCTAATTCATTTGTACGATCCATTCTAATTTATTCGTCCGATCCATTCTAATTCATTCGCACGAATGTATACATTCTAATTCATTCGTACAATCCATTCTAATTCATTCGCACGATCCATTCTAATTCATTCGTATGATCCATTCTAATTCATTCCTACAATCTATTCTAATTCATTCGCTCGAATGTATCCATTCTAATTCATTCGTTCGATCCATTCTAATTCATTTGTACGATCCATTCTAATTCATTCGTATGATCCATTCTAACTCATTCGTACGATCCATTCTAGTTCATTCTCACGAATGTAACCTTTCTAATTCATTTGTATGATCCATTCTAATTCATTCGTACGATCCATTCTAATCCATTCGTACGATCCATTCTAATCCATTCGTACGATCCATTCTAATTCATTCGTACGATCCATTCTAATTCATTCTCACAAATGTAACCTTTCTAATTCATTTGTATGATCTATTCTAATTCATTCGTATGATCCATTCTAATCCATTCGTACGATTCATTCTAATTCATTCGTATGATACATTCGAGCGATCCATTCTAATTCATTTGCACGATCCATTCTAATTCATTCCTATAATCCATTCTAATTCATACGTACGATCCATTCTAATTCATTTATACGATCTATTCTAATTCATTCGCTCGAATGTATCCATTCTAATTCATTCGTACGATCCATTCTAATTCGTTCATACGATCTATTCTAATTCGTTCTTACGATCTATTCTAATTCGATCGTACGATCCATTCTAATTCATTCGCATGATCTATTCTAATTCATTCATACGATCCATTCTAATCCATTCGTATGATCAATTCTAATTCATTCGGACGATCCATTCTAATTCATTCTCGCGAATGTAACCTTTCTAATTCATTTGTATGATCCATTCTAATTCATTCGTACGATCCATTCTAATCTATTCGTACGATCCATTCTAATTCAATTCGTGCAATCCATTCAAATTCATTCGCACAAATTTATGCATTCTAATTCATTCGTATGATCCATTCTAATTTATTCGCACGAATGTATCCATTCTAATGCATTCGTACGATCCATTCTAATTCATTCGCACGATCCATTCTAATTCATTCGTATGATAATTTCTAATTCATTCGCACGATCCACTCTAATTCATTCGTACGATCTAATTCATTCGTACGATCCATTCTAATTCATTCGTACGATCGATTTTAATTCATTCGCACGATCCATTCTAATTCATTTGCATGAATGTATCCATTCTAATTTATTCGTACGATCCAGTCTAATTCATTCGTACGATCCATTCTAATTCATTCGCACGAATATATCCATTCTAATTCATTCGTATGATCCTTTCTAATTCATTCACACGATCCATTCAAATTCTTTCATATGATCCATTCTAATTCATTTGCACGATCCATTCTAGTTCATTCGTACACTCTATTGTAATTCATTCATACGCTCCATTCTTATTCATCGCACAAATGTATCCATTCTAATTTATTCATACGATCCATTCAAATTCAATCGTATGATCCATTCTAATTCATTCGCACGATCAATTCTAATTCATTCGTCCGATCCATTCTAATTCATTCGCACGAGTGTATCTATTCTAATTCATTCGTACGATCCATTCTAATTCATTCGCATGATCCATTCTAACTCATTCGGTGGATCCATTCTAATTCATTTGTACGATCCATTCTAATTCATTCGCACGATCAATTCTAATTTATTCGTACAATCCATTCTAATTCATTCGTACGATCTATTCTAATTAATTCGCATGATCCATTCCAATTCATTCGTACGATCCATTCTAATTCATTCGTACAATCCATTCAAATTCATTCGTACGATGCAATCTAATTCATTCGCACAAATGTATCTATTCCAATTCATTCGTACAATGCGTTCTAATCCATTCGTACGATCCATTCTAATTCATTCGTATGATCAATTCTAATACATTCGCACGATCCATTCTAATTCATTCGTACGATCCATTCTAATTCATTCACACGAATGTAACCATTCTAATTCATTCGTACAATCCATTCTAATTCATTTGTACGATCCATTCTAATTCATTCGCACGAATGTATCCATTCTAATTCATTCTAATTCATTCGTACGATCCATTCTAATGCATTCATACGATTCATTCTAATTCATTCGCACGATCCATTCTAATTCATTCGTACGATCCATTCTAATTCATTCTCACGAATGTAACCTTTCTAATTCATTTGTATGATCCATTCTAATTCATTCGTATGATCCATTCTAATCCATTCGTACGATCCATTGTAATTCATTCATACAATCCATTCAGATTCATTCGCACAAATGTATCCATTCAAATTCATTCGTACGATCCATTCTAATTAATTCGCACGATCTATTCTAATTCAGTCGTATGAATGTATCCATTTTAATTCATTCGTACGATCTATTCTAATTCGTACGATCCATTCTAATCCATTCGTACGATCCATTCTAATTCATTCGTACGATCCATTGAAATTAATTCGTACGATCCATTCTAATTGATTCCTACGATCCATTCTAATTCATTCACACGAATGTATCCATTCTAATTCATTCCAATGATCCATTCTAATTCATTCTCATGAATTAGAATGAATCGTACGAATGAATTAGAATGGATCGTACGAATGAATTAAAATGGATACATTTGTACGAAAAAATTAGAATGGATTGTACGAATGAATTAGAATGGATACATTCTTGCGAATAAATTAGAATGGATCGTATATTCGTGCAAATAAATTAGAATGGATTATACGAATGAATTAGAATGGATCGTGCGAATGAATTAGAATGAATCGTACGAATGCATTAGAATGGATTGTACGAATGAATTAGAATGAATCGTACGATCCATTCTAATTCATTCGTTCGATCCATTCTAATTCATTCGCACGAATGTATCCATTCTAATTCATTCGTACAATCCCTTCGATTCATTCGCACGATCCATTCTAATTCATTCGTATGATCCATTCTAATTCATTCCTACGATCTATTCTAATTCATCCGCTCGAATGTATCCATTCTAATTCATTCGTTCGATCCATTCTAATTCATTCGTACGATCCATTCAAATTCATTCGCATGATCCATTCAAATTCATTCGAACAATCCGTTCTAATTCATTCTCACGAATGTAACCTTTATAATTCATTCGTACGATCCATTCTAATCCATTCGTACGATCCATTCTAATTCGAATGAATTAGAATGGATCGTACGAATGAATTAGAATGGATACATTTGAGCGAATGAATTAGAATGGATCGTACGAACGAATTAGAATGGATCATAGGAATGAATTAGAATGGATCGTGCAAATGAATTAGAATGGATCGTGCGAATGACTTAGAATGAATCGTACGAATGCATTAGAATGGATCCACCGAATGAGTTAGAATAGATCATACGAATGAATTAGAATGGATCGTACGAATGGATTAGAATGGATCGTACGAATGTATTAGAATGGATCGTACGAATGAATTAGAATGAATCGTACGAATGCATTAGAATGGATCGTACGAACGAATTAGAATGAATCATACGAACGAATTAGAATGGATCGTACGAACAAATTAGAATGGATCGTATGAAAGAATTAGAATGGATCGTACGAATGAATTAGAATGGGTACATTCGAGCGAATGAATTAGAATGGATCGTACGACAATTCTAATTCATTCGCACAATCCATTCTAATTCATTCTCATGAATGTAACCTTTCTAATTCATTTGTATGATCCATTCTAATTCATTCGTACGATCCATTCTAATCCATTCGTATGATCCATTCTTATTCATTCGTACGATTCATTCTAATTCATTCGCACGATCCATTCTAATTCATTCGTACGATCCATTCTAATTCATTCGCACGAATGTATCCATTCTAATTTATTCGTACGATCCATTCTAATCCATTCGTACGATCCATTCTAATCCATTCGTACGATCCATTCTAATTCATTTGCATGATCCATTCTAATTCATTCGTATGATCCATTCTAATTCATTCGCACGATCCATTCAAATTCATTCGCACGATCCATTCTAATTCATTTATACGATCCATTCTAATTCATTCGCACGATCCATTCTAATTCATTTGTACGAATGTATCCATTCTAATTCAATCGCACGATCCATTCTAATGCATTCGTACGATTCATTCTAATTCATTTGCATGATCTATTCTAATTCATTCGTACGATCCATTCTAATTCATTCGCACGATCCATTTAAATTCATTCGCACGATCCATTCTAATTCATTCATACGATCTATTCTAATTCATTCGCACGAATGTATCCATTCTAATTCATTCGCACAATCCAATCTAATTCAAACGTACGATCCATTCTAATTCATTCACATGATGTATTCTAATTCATTAGTGTGATTCATTCTAATTAATTCATTCCCACGATCTATTCTAATTCATTCGTATGATCCATTCTAATTCATCCGTACGAATGTATCCATTCTAATTCATTCGTACGATCTATTCTAATTCATTCGTACGATCCATTCTAATTCATTCGTACGATCCATTCTAATCCATTCGTATGATCTAATTCTAATCCATCCGTACGATCCATTCTAATTCGTTCGTATGATCCATTCTAATTCATTCGTATGATACATTCGTGAGAATGAATTAGAATGGATCGTACGAATAAATTAGAATGGATACATTCGTGCGAATGAATTAGAATGGATCGTACAAATGAATTAGAATGGATCGTACGAATGAATTAGAATGGATCATGCGAATGAACTAGAATGGATTGTACGAATTAATTAGAATGGATACATTTGTGCGAATAAATTAGAATGGATCGTGCGAATGAATTAGAATGGATCATACGAATGGATTAGAATGGATCGTACGAATGAATTAGAATGGATCGTACGAACGAATTAGAATGGATCGTGCGAATTAATTAGAATGGATCGTACGAATGAATTAAAATGGATACATTTGTGCGAATGAATTAGAATGGATCATACGATTGAATTTGAATGGATGGTACGAATGACTTAGAATGCATACATTTGTGCGAATTAATTAGAATGGATCGTACGAATGAATTAGAATGAATCGTACGAATGAACTTGAATGGATCGTACGAATGAATTAGAATGGATCTTGCGATTGAATTAGAATAGATCGTACGAATGAATTAGAATGGATACATTCGTGCGAATGAACTAGAATGGATACATACATTCATGCGAATGAATTAGAATGGATTGTATGAATGAGTTAGAATGGATCGTATGAATGAATTAGAATGGATTGCATGAATGAATTAGAATGGATCATATGAATGAATTGGAATGGATCGTACGAATGAATTAGAATGGATACATTCATGCAAAGGAATTAGAATGGATCGTGCGAATGAATTAGAATGGATCATACGAATGAATTAGAATGGATATATTCGTGCGAATGAATTAGAATGGATCGTACGAATGAATTAGAATGGATCGTACGAATGAATTACAATGGATCATAGGAATGAATTAGAATGGATCGTGCAAATGAATTAGAATGGATCGTATGAATGAATAAGAATGTATCGTACGAATTAATTAGAATGGATACATTTGTGCGAAAGAATTAGAAGGGATACATTCGTGCGAATGAATTAGAATGGATCGTACGATTGAATTAGAATGGATCATAGGAATGAATTAGAATGGATCGTGGAAATAAATTAGAATGGATACATTCGTGCGAATGAATTAGAATGGATCGTAGGAATGAATTAGAATGGATCGTACGAATGAATTAGAATGGTAACATTTGTGCGAATGAATAAGAATGGATCGTAGGAATGAATTAGAATGGATCGTACGAATGAATTAGAATGGTTACATTCGTGCGAATGAATTAGAATAGATCGTACGAATGAATTAGAATGAATCATACGAATGAATTAGAACGGATCGTGCGAATGAATTTGAATGGATCGTACGAATGAATTAGAATGGATGCATTCATGTGAATGAATTAGAATAGTTTGGACGAATGAATGGATGTTGCGAATGAATTAGAATAGATCGTGCGAATGAATTAGAATGGATCATACAAATGAATTAGAAAGGTTACATTCGTGAGAATGAATTAGAATGGATCGTATGAATGAATTGGAATGGATCATGCGAATGAATTAGAATGGATACATTCGTGCGAATGAATTAGAATGGATCGTACGAATGGATTAGAATGGATCGTACGAATGGATTAGAATGGATCGTACGAATGGATTAGAATGGATCGAACCACTGAATTAGAATGGATCGTACGAATGAATTAGAATGGATCGTACGAATGAATTAGAATGGATCGAACAAATGAATTAGAATGGATACATTCGAGCGAATGGATTATAATAAATCATAGGAATGAATTAGAATGGATCGTATGAATGGATTAGAAATGATCGTACGAATGGAATAGAATGGATCGTACGAATGAATTAGATCGTACGAATGAATTAGAATGGATCGTACAAATGAATTAAAATGGATACATTCGTGCGAATGAATTAGAATGGATCGTACGAATGGATTAGAATGGATCATAGAAATGAATTAGAATGAATCGTACGAATGAATTAGAATGGATCGTACAAATGAATTAGAAAGGTTACATTTGTGAGAATGAATTAGAATGGATACATTCGTGCGAATGAATTAGAATGGATCATATGAATGAATTAGAATGGATCGTGCAAATGAATTAGAATGGATACATTCGTGCGAATGAATTAGAACGCATTGTACGAATGAATTAGAATGGATCGTACGAATGGATTAGAATGGATCGTACGAATGAATTAGAATGGATCGTACGAATGAATTAGAATGGATACATTCGAGCGAATGAATTAGAATGGATCGTACGAATGAATTAGAATGGATCATAGGAATGAAATAGAATGGATCGTGCAAATGAATTAGAATGGATACATTCGTGCGAATGAATTAGAATGGATCGTAGGAATGAATTAGAACGGATCGTACGAATGAATTAGAATGGTTACATTCGTGCGAATGAATTAGAATGGATCATACGAATGGATTAGAATGGATCATACGAATGAATTAGAATGGATCGTACGAATGAATTAGAATGGATCGTACAAATGAATTAGAAAGGTTACATTTGTGAGAATGAATTAGAATGGATCGTACGAATGGATTAGAATGGATCGTACGAATGGATTAGAATGGATCGTATGAATGGATTAGAATGGATCATTCGTACGATCCATTCTAATTCGTTGGTATGATCCATTCTAATTCATTCGTATGATACATTCGTGAGAATGAATTAGAATGGATCGTACGAATAAATTAGAATAGATACATTCGTACGAATGAATTAGAATGGATCGTACAAATGAATTAGAATGGATCGTACGAATGAATTAGAATGGATCATGCGAATGAACTAGAATGGATTGTACGAATGAATTAGAATGGATACATTTGTGCGAATAAATTAGAATGGATCGTGAGAATGAATTAGAATGGATCGTACGAATGGATTAGAAAGGATTGTACGAATGACTTAGAATGGATCGTACGAACGAATTAGAATGGATCGTGCGAATTAATTAGAATGGATCGTACGAATGAATTAAAATGGATACATTTGTGCGAATGAATTAGAATGGATCATTCGATTGAATTTGAATGGATCGTACGAATGAATTAGAATGGATACATTTGTGCGAATTAATTAGAATGGATCGTACGAATGAATTAGAATGGATCGTACGAATGAATTAGAATAGATCGTACGAATGAATTAGAATGGATCTTGTGATTGAATTAGAATAGATCGTACGAATGAATTAGAATGGATACATTCGTGCGAATGAACTAGAATGGATACATACATTCATGCGAATGAATTAGAATAGATCGTATGAATGAGTTAGAATGGATCGTATGAATGAATTAGAATGGATTGCATGAATGAATTAGAATGGATCATATGAATGAATTGGAATGGATCGTACGAATGAATTAGAATGGATACATTCATGCAAATGAATTAGAATGGATCGTGCAAATGAATTAGAATGGATCATACAAATGAATTAGAATGGATATATTCGTGCGAATGAATTAGAATGGATCGCACGAATGAATTAGAATGGATCGTACGAATGAATTAGAATGGATCATAGGAATGAATTAGAATGGATCGTGCAAATGAATTAGAATGGATCGTATGAATGAATAAGAATGGATCGTACGAATTAATTAGAATCGATACATTTGTGCGAATGAATTAGAATGGATACATTCGTGCGAATGAATTAGAATGGATCGTACGAATGAATTAGAATGGATCATAGGAATGAATTAGAATGGATCGTGGAAATGAATTAGAATGGATACATTCGTGCGAATGAATTAGAATGGATCGTAGGAATGAATTAGAATGGATCGTACGAATGAATTAGAATGGTAACATTCGTGCGAATGAATTAGAATGGATCGTAGGAATGAATTAGAATGGATCGTACGAATGAATTAGAATGGTTACATTCGTGCGAATGAATTAGAATGGATCGTACGAATGAATTAGAATGAATCATACGAATGAATTTGAATGGATCGTGCGAATTGAATTTGAATGGATCGTACGAATGAATTAGAATGGATCCATTCATGCGAATGAATTAGAATGGTTCGGACGAATGAATGGATCGTGCGAATGAATTAGAATAGATCGTGCGAATGAATTAGAATGGATCATACAAATGAATTAGAAAGGTTACATTCGTGAGAATGAATTAGAATGGATCGTATGAATGAATTAGAATGGATCATGCGAATGAATTAGAATGGATACATTCGTGCGAATGAATTAGAATGGATCATACGAATGAATTAGAATGGATCGTACGAATGGATTAGAATGGATCGTACGAATGAATTAGAATAGATCGTACAAATGGATTAGAATGGATCGAACGACTGAATTAGAATAGATAGTACGAATGAATTAGAATGGATCGTACGAATGAATTAGAATGGATCGAACGAATGAATTAGAATGGATACATTCGAGCGAATGGATTAGAATAGATCATAGGAATAAATTAGAATGGATCATATGAATGGATTAAAATGGATCGTACGAATGGATTAGAATGGATCGTACGAATGAATTAGATCGTACGAATGAATTAGAATGGATCGTACGAATGAATTAAAATGGATACATTCGTTCGAATGAATTAGAATGGATCGTTTGAATGGATTAGAATGGATAATAGAAATGAATTAGAATGAATCGTACGAATGAATGAGAATGGATCGTACAAATGAATTACAAAGGTTACATTTGTGAGAATGAATTAGAATGGATCGTATGATTCATTCTAAATCATTCGTACGATCCATTCAAATTCATTCGCACGATCCATTCTAATTCATTCACACGATCCATTCTAATTCATTCGTACGATCCATTCTAATTCATTCGCACGAATGTATCCATTCTAATGCATTCGTACGATTCATTCTAATTCATTCGCATGATCCATTCTAATTCATTTGTACGATCCATTCTAATTCATTCGTCCGATCCATTCTAATTCATTCGCACGAATGTATCCATTCTAATTCATTCGTACAATCCATTCTCATTTATTCGCACGATCCATTCTAATTTATTCGTATGATCCATTGTAATTCATTCCTACGATCTATTCTAATTCATTCGCTCGAATGTATCCATTCTAATTCATTCGTTCGATTCATTCTAATTCATTTGTACGATCCATTCTAATTCATTCGTATGATCCATTCTAACTCTTTCGTACCATCCATTCTAATTCATTCTCACGAAAGTAACCTTTCTAATTCATTTGTATGATCCATTCTAATTCATTCGTACGATCCATTCTAATCCATTCGTACGATCCATTCTAATCCATTCGTACGATCCATTCTAATTCATTCTCACAAATGTAACCTTTCTAATTCATTTGTATGATCTATTCTAATTCATTCGTACGATCCATTCTAATCCACTCGTACGATCCATTCTAATTCATTTGTACGATACATTCGAGCGATCCATTCTAATTCATTTGCACGATCCATTCTAATTCATTCCTATAATCCATTCTAATTCATTCGTACGATCCATTCTAATTCATTCGCTCGAATGTATCCATTCTAATTCATTCGTACGATCCATTCTAATTCGTTCATACGATCTATTCTAATTCGTTCTTACGATCCATTCTAATTCGTTCGTACGATCCATTCTAATTCATTCGCACGATCTATTCTAATTCATTCATATGATCCATTCTAATCCATTCGTATGATCAATTCTAATTTATTCGGACGATCCATTCTAATTCATTCTCACGAATGTAACCTTTCTAATTCATTTGTATTATCCATTCTAATTCATTCGTACGATCCATTCTAATCTATTCGTACGATCCATTCTAATTCAATTCGTGCAATCCATTCAAATTCATTCGCACCAATGTATCCATTCTAATTCATTCGTATGATCCATTCTAATTCATTCGCACGAATGTATCCATTCTAATGGATTCGTACGATCCATTCTAATTCATTCGCACGATCCTTTCTAATTCATTCATATGATCAATTCTAATTCATTCGCACGATCCATTCTAATTCATTCGTACGATCTAATTCATTCGTACGATCCATTCTAATTCATTCGTACGATCGATTTTAATTCATTCGCACGATCCATTCTAATTCATTTGCTTGAATGTATCCATTCTAATTTATTCGTACGATCCAGTCTAATTCATTTGTACGATCCATTCTAATTCATTCGCACGAATATATCCATTCTAATTCATTCGTACGATCCTTTCTAATTCATTCGCACGATCCATTCTAATTCTTTAATATGATCCATTCTAATTCATTCGCACGAATGTATCTATTCTAGTTCATTCGTACGCTCTATTGTAATTCATTCGTACGCTCCATTCTTATTCATCGCACAAATGTATCCATTCTAATTTATTCGTACGATCCATTCAAATTCAATCGTATGATCCATTCTAATTCATTCGCACGATCAATTCTAATTCATTCGTCCGATCCATTCTAATTTATTCGCACGAGTGTATCTATTCTAATTCATTCGTACGATCCATTCTAATTCATTCGTATGATCCATTCTAACTCATTCGGTGGATCCATTCTAATTCATTCGTACGATCCATTTTAATTCATTCGCACGATCAATTCTAATTTATTCGTATAATCCATTCTAATTCATTCGTACGATCTATACTAATTAATTCGCATGATCCATTCTAATTCATTCGTACGATCCATTCTAATTCATTCATACAATCCATTCAAATTCATTCGTACGATGCAATCTTATTCATTCGCACAAATGTATCCATTCTAATTCATTCGTACAATGCGTTCTAATCCATTCGTACGATCCATTCTAATTCATTCGTATGATCAATTCTAATACATTCGCACGATCCATTCTAATTCATTCGTACGATCCATTCTAATTCATTCGCACGAATGTAACCATTCTAATTCATTCGTACAATCCATTCTAATTCATTCGTACGATCCATTCTAATTCATTCGCACGAATGTATCCATTCTAATTCATTCTAATTCATTCGTACGATCCATTCTAATGCATTCATACGATTCATTCTAATTCATTCGCACGATCCATTCTAATTCATTCGTACGATCCATTCTAATTCATTCTCACGAATGTAACCTTTCTAATTCATTTGTATGATCCATTCTAATTCATTCGTATGATCCATTCTAATCCATTCGTACGATCTATTGTAATTCATTCATACAATCCATTCAGATTCATTCGCACGATCTATTCTAATTCAGTCGTATGAATGTATCCATTTTAATTCATTCGTACGATCTATTCTAATTCGTACGATCCATTCTAATCCATTCGTACGATCCATTCAAATTCATTCGTACGATCTATTCTAATTCATTCCTACGATCCATTATAATTCATTCGCACGAATGTATCCTTTCTAATTCATTCCAATGATCCATTCTAATTCATTCTCATGAATTATAATGAATCGTACGAATGAATTAGAATGGATCGTACGAATGAATTAAAATGGATACATTTGTACGAAAAAATTAGAATGGATTGTGCGAATGAATTAGAATGGATACATTCTTGCGAATAAATTAGAATGGATCATATATTCGTGCAAATAAATTAGAATGGATCATACGAATGAATTAGAAAGGATCGTGCGAATGAATTAGAATGAATCGTACGAATGCATTAGAATGGATCGTACGAATGAATTAGAATGAATCGTACGATCCATTCTAATTCATTCGTCCGATCCATTCTAATTCATTCGCACGAATGTATCCATTCTAATTCATTCGTACAATCCCTTCTATTCATTCGCACGATCCATTCTAATTCATTCGTATGATCCATTCTAATTCATTCCTACGATCTATTCTAATTCATTCGCTCGAATGTTTCCATTCTAATTCATTCGTTCGATCCATTCTAATTCATTCGTACGATCCATTCAAATTCATTCGCATGATCCATTCTAATTCATTCGAACGATCCGTTCTAATTCATTCTCACGAATGTAACCTTTCTAATTCATTCGTATGATCCATTCTAATCCATTCGTACGATCCATTCTAATTCATTCTCACAAATGTAACATTTCTAATTCATTTGTACGATCCATTCTAATTCATTCGTACGATCCATTCTAATCCATTCGTACGATCCATTCTAATCCATGCGTACGATCCATTCTAATTCATTCGCACGAATGTAACCATTCTAATTCATTCCTACGATCCATTCTAATTTATTCGCACGAATGTATCCATTCTAATTCATTTGCATGATCCATTCTAATTCATTCCTATGATCCATTCTAATTCATTCGTACGATCCATTCTAATTCATTCGCTCGAATGTATCCATTCTAATTCATTCATATGATTCATTCTAATTCATTCGCATGATCCATTCTAATTCATTCGTACGATCCATTCTAATCCATTCGTACGATCCATTCTAATTCATTCGTACAAATGAATTAGAATGGATCGTATGAATGAATAAGATTGGATCGTACAAATGAATTAGAATGGATCGTGCGAATGAATTAGAATGAATCGTATGAATGAATTAGAATGGATACATTCGAGCGAATGAATTAGAATGGATACATTCGTGCGAATGAATTAGAACGCATTGTACGAATGAATTAGAATGGATCGGACGAATGGATTAGAATGGATCGTACGAATGAATTAGAATGGATCGTACGAATGAATTAGAATGGATACATTCGAGCGAATGAATTAGAATGGATCGTACGAATGAATTAGAATGGATCATAGGAATGAATTAGAATGGATCGTGCAAATGAATTAGAATGGATACATTCGTGCGAATGAATTAGAATGGATCGTAGGAATGAATTAAAATGGATCGTACGAATGAATTAGAATGGTTACATTCGTGCGAATGAATTAGAATGGATCGTACGAATGGATTAGAATGGATCATACGAATGGATTAGAATGGATCGTACAAATGGATTAGAATGGATCGTACGAATGGATTAGAATGGATCATACGAATGGATTAGAAAAATTAAATTCATGAGAATGAATTAGAATGGATCGTACGAATGAATTAGAATGGATCATGTGAATGAATTTGAAAGGATCGTACGAATGAATTTGAATGGATCGAACGAATGAATTAGAATGGATACATTCGAGCGAATGAATTAGAATAGATCGTAGGAATGAATTAGAATGGATCATACGAATGAATTAGAATGGATCGTGCGAATGAATTAGAATGGATTGTACGAATGAATTAGAATGGATACATTCGTGCGAATGAATTAGAATGGATCGGACTAATAAATTAGAATGGATCGTACGATTCATTCTAATTCATTCGTACGATCCATTCTAATGCATTCGTTCGATTCATTCTAATTCATTCGCACGATCCATTCTAATTCATTCGTACGATCCATTCTTATTCATTCATACGATCCATTCTAATTCATTCGCACAATCCATTCTAATTCATTCGTCCGTTCCATTCTAATTCATTCGCACGAATGTATCCATCCTAATTCATTCGTACAATCCATTCTAATTCATTCGCACGATCCATTCTAATTCATTCGTATGATCCATTCGAATTCATTCCTACGATCTATTCTAATTCATTCGCTCGAATGTATCCATTCTAATTCATTCGTTCGATCCATTCTAATTCATTCGTACGATCCATTCAAATTCATTCGCATGATCCATTCTAATTCATTCGTACGATCCATTCTAATCCATTCGTACGATCCATTCTAATCCATTCGTACGATCCATTCTAATCCATTCGTATGATCCATTCTAATCCATTCGTACGATCCATTCTAATCCATTCGTACGATCTATTCTAATTCATTCACACGAATGTATCCATTCTTATTCATTCGTACAATCCATTCTAATTCATTCGCACGATCCATTCTAATTCATTCGTATGATCCATTCTAATTCATTCCTACGATCTATTCTAATTCATTCGCTCGAATGTATCCATTCTAATTCATTCATACGATCCATTCTTATTCATTCATACGATCCATTCAAAGTCATTCGCATGATCCATTCTAATTCATTCGTACGATCCATTCTAATTATTCTCACGAATGTAACCTTTCTAATTCATTTGTATGATCCATTCTAATTCATTCGCACGATCCATTCTAATTCATTCGTACGATCCATTCTAATTCATTCGCACGATCCATACTAATTCATCGTACGATCCATTCTAATTTATTCGTACGATTCATTTTAATTCATTCGCACGATCCATTCTAATTCATTCCTACGATCTATTCTAATTCATTCGTACGATCCATTCTAATTCATTCGCACGATCCATTTTAATTCATTCGCACGATCCATTCTAATTCATTCCTACGATCCATTCTAATTCATTCGCACAAATGTATCGTACGAATGAATTAGAATGGATCATACAAATGAATTAGAAAGGTTACATTCGTGAGAATGAATTAGAATGGATCGTACGAATAAATTAGAATGGATCATGCGAATGAATTTGAATGGATCGTACGAATGAATTAGAATGGACCGAACGAATGAATTAGAATGGATACATTCGAGCGAATGAATTAGAATAGATCGTAGGAATGAATTAGAATGGATCATACGAATAAATTAGAATGGATTGTACGAATGAATTAGAATGGATCGTACGAATGAATTAGAATGGATCGTGCGAATGAATTAGAATGGATAAATTCGAGCGAATGAATTAGAATAGATCGTAGGAATGAATTAGAATGGATCATACGAATGAATTAGAATGGATCGTGCGAATGAATTAGAATGGACTGTACGAATGAATTAGAATGAATACATTCATACGACTGAATTAGAATGGATCGTACGAATGAATTAGAATGGATACATTCGTGCGAATGAATTAGAATGGATCGTACAAATGAATTAGAATGGATCGTACGAATGAATTAGAATAGATCATACGAATGAATTAGAATGGATACATTCGTGCGAATGAATTAGAATAGATCGTAGGAATGAATTAGAATGGATTATACGAATGAATTAGAATGGATCGTGCGAATGAATTAGAATGGATTGTACGAATGAATTAGAATGGATACATTCGTGCGAATGAATTAGAAGGGATCATACGAATGAATTAGAATGGATCGTACGAATGAATTAGAATGGATCATAGGAATGAATTAGAATGGATCGTGCAAATGTATTATAATGGATACATCCGTGCGAATGAATTAGAATGGATCGTAGGAATGAATTAGAATGGATCGTAAAAATGAATTAGAATGGTTACATTTGTGCGAATGAATTAGAATAGATCGTACGAATGAATTAGAATGGATCGTACGAATGGATTAGAATGGATCGTACGAATGGATTAGAATGGATCATACGAATGAATTAGAATGGATCATAGGAATGAATTAGAATGGATCGTGCAAATGAATTAGAATGGATACATTCGTGCGAATGGATTAGAATGGATCGTAGGAATGAATTAGAATGGATCGTACGAATGAATTAGAATGGTTACATTCGTGTGAATGAATTAGAATGGATCGTACGAATGGATTAGAATGGATCATACAATTGGATTAGAATGGATCGTACGAATGAATTAGAATGGATCGTACAAATGAATTAGAAAGGTTACGTTTGTGAGAATGAATTAGAATGGATCATACATGTGAATTAAAATGGATCGTATGAATGGATTAGAATGGATCGTACGAATGGATTAGAATGGATCGTACGAATGGATTAGAATGGATCATACAATTGAATTAGAAAGGTTACATTCGTGAGAATGAATTAGAATGAATCGTACGAATGAGTTAGAACGGATCATACGAATGAATTAGAATGGATCGTACGAATGAATTAGAATGGATTGTGCGAATGAATTAGAATGGATCGTATGAATGAATTAGAATGGTTACATTCGTGCGAATGAATTAGAATGGATCGTACGAATGGTTTAGAATGGATCGTACGAATGAATTAGAATGGATCATACAAATGAATTAGAAAGGTTACATTCGTGAGAATGAATTAGAATGGATCGTACGAATGAATTAAGATGGATCGTACGAATGAATTAGAATGGATACATTCGAGCGAATGAATCAGAATGGATCGTACGAATGAATTAGAATGGATACATTCGTGCAAATGAATTAGAATGGATACATTCGTGCAAATGAATTAGAATGGATACATTCGTGCGAATGAATTAGAATGGATCGTAGGAATGAATTAGAATGGATCGTATGAATGAATTAGAATGGTTACATTCGTGCGAATGAATTAGAATGGATCATAGGAATGAATTAGAACGGATCGTGCGAATGAATTAGAATGGATCGTACGAATGAATTAGAATGGATCGTACGAATGAATTAGAATGGATACCTTTGTGCATATGAATTAGAATGGATCGTACGAATTAATTAGAATGGATTATATTAATGAATTAGAATGGATCGTACGAATGAATTAGAATGGATACATTCGTGCGAATGAATTAGAATGGATCGAGCGAATCAATTAGACTGGATCGTGCGAATGAATAAGAATGGATCATACGAATGAATTAGAATGGATCGTATGAATTAATTAGAATGGATACATTCGTGTGAATGAATTAGAATGGATTTTATGAATGAATTAGAATGGATCGTGCGAATGAATTAGAATGGATACATTCGTGCGAATGAATTAGAATGGATCGGACGAATGAATTAGAATGGATCGTACGAACGAATTAGAATGGATCGTATGAATGAATAAGAATGGATCATACGAACAAATTAGAATGGATCGTATGAACGAATTAGAATGGATCATACGAATGAATTAGAATGGATACATTCGAGCGATTGAATTAGAATGGATCGTGCGAATGAATTAGAATGTATCGTACGAATGCATTAGAATGGATCATACGAATGAATTAGAATGAATCGTACGATCCATTCTAATTCATTCGTCCGATCTATTCTAATTCATTCGCACTAATGTATCCATTCTAATTCATTCGTACAATCCATTCTAATTCATACGCACGATCCATTCTAATTCATTCGTATGATCCATTCTAATTCATTCCTACGATCTATTCTAATTCATTCGCTCGAATGTATCCATTCTAATTCTTTCGTACAATCCATTCTAATTCATTCGCATGATCCATTCTAATTCATTCGTATGATCCATTCTAATTCATTCGTACGATCCATTCTAATTCATTCGTACGATCCATTCTAATTCATTCGTACGATCCATTCTAGTTCATTCGTATGATCCATTCTTATTCATTCATACGATCCATTCTAATTCATTCGTGCGATCCATTCTAATTCAGTCGTATGAATGTATCAAACGAATGAATTAGAATAGATACATTCGTGCGAATGAATTAGAATGGATCGTAGGAATGAATTAGAATGGATCGTACGAATGAATTAGAATGGTTACATTCGTGCGAATGAATAAGAATGGATCGTACGAATGGATTAGAATGGATCGTACGAATGGATTAGAATGGATCGTACGAATGAATTAGAATGGATCGTACAAATGAATTAGAAAGTTTACATTTGTGAGAATGAATTAGAATGGATCGTACTAATTGATTAGAATGGATCGTACGAATGGATTAGAATGGATCGTACGAATGGATTAGAATGGATCGTACGAATGAATTAGAATGGATCATACAAATGAATTAGAAAGGTTACATTCGTGAGAATGAATTAGAATTGATCATACGAATGAATTAGAATGGATCATGCGAATGAATTTGAATGGATCGTACGAATGAATTAGAATGGATCGAACGAATGAATTAGAATGGATACATTCGAGCGAATGAATTAGAATAGATCGTAGGAATGAATTAGAATGGATCATACGAATGACTTAGAATGGATCGTGCAAATGAATTAGAATGGATTGTACGAATAAATTAGAATAGATACATTCGTGCAAATGAATTAGAATGGATCGTATGAATGAATTAGAATGGATCGTACGAATGAATTAGAATGAATCGTAAGAATGAATTAGAATGGGTCATACGAATGAATTAGAATATATCATGTGAATGAATTAGAATGGATCATACATTTGAATTAGATTAGATTGTGCGAATGAATTAGAATGGATACATTCATGCAAATGAATTAGAATAGATCGTATGAATGAATTAGAATGGATCGTACGAATGAATTAGAATGGATACATTTGTACGAATGAATTAGAATGGATCGTACGAATGAATTAGAATGGATAGTGCGAATGAATTAGAATTGATCGTACGAATGAATTAGAATGGATTGTACGAATGAATTAGAATAGATCGTGCAAATGAATTAGAATGGATCGTACGAAAGAATTAGAATGGATCGTACGAATGAATTAGAATGGATCATACGAATGAATTCGAATCGATCGTGCGAATGAATTAGAATGGATCATACGAATGAATTAGAATGGATACATTTGTGCTATGAATAAGAATGGAGCGTACGAATGAATTAGAATGGAGCGTACGAATGAACTAGAATAGATACATTCGTGCGAATGAATTAGAATGGATCATATGAAAGAATTAGAATGGATCGTGCGAATGAATTAGAATGGATCGTGCGAATGAATTAGAATGGATTGTACGAACGAATTAGAATGGATCGTACGAACGAATTAGAATGGATCATATGAACGAATTAGAATGGATCGTACAAATGAATTAGAATGGATACATTCGTACGATCCATTCTAATTCATTCGTTCGATCTATTCTAATTCATTCGTACGATCCATTCAGATTCATTCGCATGATCCATTCTAATTCATTCGTACGATCCATTCTAATTCATTGTCACGAATGTAACCTTTCTAATTCATTTGTATAAACCATTCTAATTCATTCGTACGATCCATTCTAATCCATTCGTACAATCCATTCTAATCCATTCGTATGATCCATTCTAATCCATTCGTACGATCCATTCTAATTCATTCGTACGATCCATTGTATTTCATTCGCTCGAATGTATCCATTCTAAGTCATTCGTACGATTCATTCTAATTCATTCATACGATCCATTCTAATGCATTCATACGATTCATTCTAATTCATTCGCACGATCCATTCTAATTCATTCGTACGATCCATTCTAATTCATTTGCACGATCCATTCTAATTCATTCGTACGATCCATTCTAATTCATTTGTATGATCAATTCTAATTCATTCGTACAATCCATTCTAATTCAGTCGTATGAATGTATCATATGAATGAATTAGAATGGATCATGCGAATGAATTAAAATGGATCGCTCCATTCTTATTCATCGCACAAATGTATCCATTCTAATTTATTCGTACGATCCATTCAAATTCAATCGTATGATCCATTCTAATTCATTCGCACAAATGTATCCATTTTAATTCATTCGTACGATCCATTCTAATTTATTCATACGATCCATTCTAATTCATTCGCACGATCCATTCTAATTCATTCGTACGATCCATTCTAATTTATTCGTACGATCTATTCTAATTCATTCGTATGATCCATTCTAATTTATTCGCTCGATCTATTCTAATTCACTCGTACGATCCATTCTAATTCATTCGTACAATCCATTCTAATTCATTCGCATGAATGTATCATACGAATGAATTAGAATGGATCATGCGAATGAATTAAAATGGATCGTACAAATGAATTAGAATGGATCGTGCGAATGAATTAGAATGGATCGTACGAACGAATTAGAATGGATCGTACGAACAAATTAGAATGGATCGTACGAACGAATTAGAATGGATCGTACGAATGAATTAGAATGGATACATTTGAGCGAATGAATTAGAATGGATCGTACGAATGAATTAGAATGAATCATAAGAATGAATTAGAATGGATCATGCAAATGAATTAGAATGGATACATTCATGCGAATGAATTAGAATGCATTATACGAATGAATTAGAATGGATCGTACGAATGGATTAGAATGGATCGTACGAATGAATTAGAATGGATCGTACGAATGAATTAGAATGGATACATTCGAGCTAATGAATTACAATGGATCGTACGAATGAATTAGAATGGATCAAAGGAATGAATTAGAATGGATCGTGCAAATGAATTAGAATGGATACATTCGTGCGAATGAATTAGAATGGATCATAGGAATGAATTAGAATGGATCGTACGAATGAATTAGAATGGTTACATTCGTGCGAATGAATTAGAATGGATCGTACGAATGGATTAGAATGGATCATACGAATGGATTATAATGGATCGTACGAATGAATTAGAATGGATCGTACAAATGAATTAGAAAGGTTACATTTGTGAGAATGAATTAGAATGGATCGTACGAATGGATTAGAATGGATCGTACGAATGGATTAGAATGGATCGTACGAATGGATTAGAATGGATCATACAAATGAATTAGAAAGGTTACATTCGTGAGAATGAATTAGAATGGATCGTACGAATGAATTAGAATGGATCATGCGAATGAATTTGAAAGGATCGTACGAATGAATTAGAATGGATTGAACGAATGAATTAGAATGGATACATTCGAGCGAATGAATTAGAATAGATCGTACGAATGAATTAGAATAGATCATACGAATGAATTAGAATGGATCGTGCGAATGAATTAGAATGGATTGTACGAATGAATTAGAATGGATACATTCGTGCGAATGAATTAGAATGGATCGGATGAATAAATTTGAATGGATCGTACGATTCATTCTAATTCATTCGTACGATCCATTCTAATGCATTCGTACGATTCATTCTAATTCATTCGCACGATCCATTCTAATTCATTCGTACGATCCATTCTTATTCATTCATACGATCCATTCTAATTCATTCGCACAATCCATTCTAATTCATTCGTCCGATCCATTCTAATTCATTCGCACGAATGTATCCATTCTAATTCATTCGTACAATCCATTCTAATTCATTCGCACGATCCATTCTAATTCATTGGTATGCTCCATTCTAATTCATTCCTACGATCTATTCTAATTCATTCGCTCGAATGTATCCATTCTAATTCATTCGTTCGATCCATTCTAATTCATTCGTACGATATATTCAAATTCATTCGCAGGATCCATTCTAATTCATTCATACGATCCATTCTAATCCATTCGTACGATCCATTCTAATCCATTCGTATGATTCATTCTAATCCATTCATACGATCCATTCTAATCCATTCATGCGACCCATTCTAATCCATTTGTATGATCCATTCTAATCCATTCGTACGATCCATTCTAATTCATTCACACGAATGTATCCATTCTAATTCATTCGTACAATCCATTCTAATTCATTCGCACGAGCCATTCTAATTCATTCGTATGATCCATTCTAATTCATTCCTACGATCTATTCTAATTCATTCGCTCGAATGTATCCATTCTAATTCATTCGTACGATCCATTCTTATTCATTCATACGATCCATTCAAAGTCATTCGCATGATCCATTCTAATTCATTCGTACGATCCATTCTAATTCATTCTCACGAATGTAACCTTTCTAATTCATTTGTATGATCCATTCTAATTCATTCGCACGATCCATTCTAATTCATTCGTACGATCCATTCTAATTCATTCGCATGATCCATTCTAATTCATCGTACGATCCATTCTAATTTATTCGTACGATCCATTCTAATTCATTCGCACGATCCATTCTAATTCATTCCTACGATCTATTCTAATTCATTCGTACGATCCATTCTAATTCATTCGCACGATCCATTCTAATTCATTCGCACGATCCATTCTAATTCATTCCTACGATCCATTCTAATTCATTCGCACAAATCTATCGTACGAATGATTTAGAATGGATCATACAAATGAATTAGAAAGGTTACATTCGTGAGAATGAATTAGAATGGATCGTACGAATGAATTAGAATGGATCATGCGAATGAATTTGAATGGATCGTACGAATGAATTAGAATGGACCGAACGAATGAATTAGAATGGATACATTCGAGCGAATGAATTAGAATAGATGGTAGGAATGAATTAGAATGGATCATCCGAATAAATTAGAATGGATTGTACGAATGAATTAGAATGGATCGTACGAATGAATTAGAATGGATCGTGCGAATGAATTAGAATGGATACGTTCGAGCGAATGAATTAGAATAGATCGTAGGAATGAATTAGAATGGATCATACGAATGAATTAGAATAGATCGTGTGAATGAATTAGAATGGACTGTACGAATGAATTAGAATAGATACATTCATACTACTAAATTAGAATGGATCGTACGAATGAATTAGAATGGATACATTCGTGCGAATGAATTAGAATGGATCGTACAAATGAATTAGAATGGATCGTACGAATGAATTAGAATAGATCATACGAATGAATTAGAATAGATACATTTGTGCGAATGAATTAGAATAGATTGTAGGAATGAATTAGAATGGATTATACGAATGAATTAGAATGGATCGTGCGAATGAATTAGAATGGATTGTACGAATGAATTAGAATGGATACATTCGTGCGAATGAATTAGAAGGGATCATACGAATGAATTAGAATGGATCGTACGAATGAATTAGAATGGATCATAGGAATGAATTAGAATGGATCGTGCAAATGTATTATAATGGATACATCTGTGCGAATGAATTAGAATAGATCGTAGGAATGAATTAGAATGGATCATACGAATGAATTAGAATGGATCGTGCGAATGAATTAGAATGGACTGTACGAATGAATTAGATTGGATACATTCATACTAGTGAATTAGAATGGATCGTACGAATGAATTAGAATGGATACATTCGTGCGAATGAATTAGAATGGATCGTACAAATGAATTAGAATGGATCGTACGAATGAATTAGAATAGATCATACGAATGAATTAGAATGGATACATTCGTGCGAATGAATTAGAATAGATCGTAGGAATGAATTAGAATGGATTATACGAATGAATTACAATGGATCGTGCGAATGAATTAGGATGGATTGTACGAATGAATTAGAATGGATACATTCATGCGAATGAATTAGAAGGGATCATACGAATGAATTATAATGGATCGTACGAATGAATTAGAATGGATCATAGGAATGAATTAGAATGGATCGTGCAAATGTATTATAATGGATACATCCGTGCGAATGAATTAGAATGGATCGTAGGAATGAATTAGAATGGATCGTAAAAATGAATTAGAATGGTTACATTCGTGCGAATGAATTAGAATAGATTGTACGAATGAATTAGAATGGATCATACGAATGGATTAGAATGGATCGTACGAATGGATTAGAATGGATCGTACGAATGAATTAGAATGGATCATAGGAATGAATTAGAATGGATCGTGCAAATGAATTAGAACGGATACATTCGTGCGAATGAATTAGAATGGATCGTAGGAATGAATTAGAATGGATCGTACGAATGAATTAGAATGGTTACATTCGTGTGAATGAATTAGAATGAATCGTACGAATGGATTAGAATGGATCATACAATTGGATTAGAATGGATCGTACGAATGAATTAGAATGGATCGTACAAATGAATTAGAAAGGTTACGTTTGTGAGAATGAATTAGAATGGATCGTATGAGTGAATTAGAATGGATCGTATGAATGGATTAGAATGGATCGTACGAATGGATTAGAATGGATCGTACGAATGGATTAGAATGGATCATACAAATGAATTAGAAAGGTTACATTCGTGAGAATGAATTAGAATGGATCGTACGAATGAGTTAGAATGGATCATACGAATGAATTAGAATGGATCGTACGAATGAATTAGAATGGATTGTGCGAATGAATTAGAATGGATCGTATGAATGAATTAGAATGGTTACATTCGTGCGAATGAATTAGAATGGATCGTACGAATGGTTTAGAATGGATCGTACGAATGGATTAGAATGGATCGTACGAATGAATTAGAATGGATACATTCGAGCGAATGAATTAGAATGGATCGTACCAATGGATTAGAATGGATCGTACGAATGGATTAGAATGGATCGTACGAATGGATTACAATTGATCGTACGAATAGATTAGAATGGATCGTACGAATGAATTAGAATGGATCATACAAATAAATTAGAAAGGTTACATTCGTGAGAATGAATTAGAATGGATCGTACGAATGAATTAAGTTGGATCGTACGAATGAATTAGAATGGATACATTCGAGCGAATGAATTAGAATGGATCGTACTAATGAATTAGAATGGATCATAGGAATGAATTAGAATGGATCGTGCAAATGAATTAGAATGGATACATTCGTGCGAATGAATTAGAATGGATCATAGGAATGAATTAGAATGGATCGTACGAATGAATTAGAATGGTTACATTCGTACGAATGAATTAGAATGGATCATAGGAATGAATTAGAACGGATCGTGCGAATGAATTAGAATGGATCGTACGAATGAATTAGAATGGATCGTACGAATTAATTAGAATGGATCGTACGAATGAATTAGAATGGATACCTTTGTGCATATGAATTAGAATGGATCGTACGAATGAATTAGAATGGATTATATTAATGAATTAGAATGGATCGTACGAATGAATTAGAATGGATACATTCGTGCGAATGAATTAGAATGGATCGAGCGAATCAATTAGACTGGATCGTGCGATGGAATAAGAATGGATCATATGAATGAATTAGAATGGATCGTACGAATTAATTAGAATGGATACATTCGTGCGAATAAATTAGAATGGATTGTATGAATGAATTAGAATGGATCGTGCGAATGAATTAGAATGGATACATTCGTGCGAATGAATTAGAATGGATCGGACGAATGAATTAGAATGGATCGTACGAACGAATTAGAATGGATCGTATGAATGAATAAGAATGGATCGTACGAACGAATTAGAATGGATCGTATGAACGAATTAGAATGGATCAAACGAATGAATTAGAATGGATACATTCGAGCGATTGAATTAGAATGGATCGTGCGAATGAATTAGAATGAATCGTACGAATGCATTAGAATGGATCGTACGAATAAATTAGAATGAATCGTACGATCCATTCTAATTCATTAGTCCGATCCATTCTAATTCATTCGCACGAATGTATCCATTCTAATTCATTCGTACAATCCATTCTAATTCATACGCACGATCCATTCTAATTCATTCGTATGATCCATTCTAATTCATTCCTACGATCTATTCTAATTCATTCGCTCGAATGTATCCATTCTAATTCATTCGTTCGATCCATTCTAATTCATTC